>JAHFWL010001087.1:0-103387 GCA_021292165.1 Shinisaurus crocodilurus
TAACAAGGCCTGCTAGAATCTGAATGTCAGTAGCCCATTTTGCCTCCAATGACAGAAGTGAGAAGGCAGCACAAGAAGAGAACATTCTTGCCAGGTGAAGCTGAAGAAAGCTCCTTGTATAATTCAAGTACAAACTGAGCAGTGCTGTGATATAGCTTGAGAGTGGCTACACTTGTGCTGGTGGCCATGAGTGATGGTATGACGAAGGCCAACCAAATCAAGCACAGATGGAAGGTGAAGTTCATTCTTCTTGTCAATTATTCTGAGAATTAAAATAGAGAGAAAAGAAGGATTTTTTACTTGCTATAAAATTTACTGCTAAAATAGTAGTAAAGTATCTTGTTCCCACTCAAAGTCTTGTGGGTATCTTGGCTCCTGAAGGCCAAAATAAAAGCAAGATGGAAGAAGCATTGCATGACATATTATCTTTTATTTATTAATTAATTTTATTTGAAAATTAAAACACAAACATTACAAAACACACAACAAAGAACAGACTAAATTAAAATGAACTTCCGATCTTCTCCACAGCAATATAAGTAACAATAGTTGCTCTTACTCTATAGATACAAAACAACAACACAACACTCACTTTTTTTTTCTAGTGTCCAACATTTTTCTTCTAGTTCATTCAACCACATATACCAGTCTTTTTTCCTACATTCTACAAAAGTGTGGTAGAGGTTTCCACTTAACCCTAAACAACAATATTAGCCCTTTTCTAAATCAAAAAGATAACCCAGAAAATCTAACCCTCTCAGTCTAATCCTCTGTTTTCGCTAACCATTTTTCTATTATAAGCAATATTAGGTCTTTCTATTCTTATATCTTAATAAAGTTGCATGACTTTATGACTGTTTCACCAGAATTTCACCCAACATTTTAAGTTCAGTCCCCCCCCCCCCCAGAATTCAACTTATTGCATGACATATTATCAAATTCAATCAAGAATACTGGAGCGTGGGATTATGTCTTAATGATTCCACTCCCAAGACATCCACACCATGGTTTGCACCCATCTGCAGTATAGGTTGCAGATGCTGGTAATGAGAAACAGTGAGAAAATATGTGGTTAAAAGGGTTAAAATTAATATGAAGTTTAGTTGTGCTATACGATTGGCTGCATAACATATGCACATCTAGTGACTTAGGGTAAGGCATACATGTGGACATCACACACATCGATGGCATCCATGGTTCAAAACTCTGTTTAACCATTGTTGACCTTGAGAAAGCCACTCTCTCTCAGCCTCAGTTCCCCATCTGTACATTGGGAATTATACTCATGTCATGAGCTCCTCCTAAAATGGGAGTGGGCAACATGTGGGCCAGAGGCTGCCTGCAGCCCCTATTGGCCATTTGTGCAACCTGCCTCCACTGCTTTCTTTCACTGCCTTTGCTGCCGCCGCCGCCGCCGCCGCCACCATTGTTGCCCCAGGAACCTTCACTGGTGAATTCACAGCAATTCCTCGCAACAGCAGGGCAGTGTGAGAAATGATCGCAGCAGGTCAATCACGGTAAGCTTCCTTGAAAATGACATTCTGACTTTGTAGCAAGAGAGTGAAATCAGAGCTGACTCAAGGCTATTCATAGTTTAATATATTAGACAAAAATATTTTCTAAAACTCAAGCAGAAAATAGTAAATGCCCTTTACATTATGAAAAATAAAAACATGCCACACAGGAAGTATTAAGATATGAATGATTTATAGAAAAAAGTAAATGGAAAAGAGCATCACATGCTGTAGTAAAATGTGGAACATATAAGGATTACAGAGAAAATACAGTTGTAACCACAAAGCAGTGTGACTGTTACATGCAAGAAATTACATCATGCAAAGCAGACTATAGTTTTACTCTTTCTGAGGCCTAACAGAAAAACAGTATTAGGAAAACTGTATTAGAGCATCAAATGAAATAGTTATGACATACAAAAGTTATATTAGGCCAAACTAGCAGCAGCTGGAACTGTTACTTAGCTCTACTTAAGATCCAACTAGTTAAATACAATTCTTAAAGCTTTCAACTATATAACAGTATATTCCAAAAGCTTTAGGAAAAAGGAAGGGAAAATGAAAAGGAATATATAGCTACTTAGTCTAGGCAGAGATCTGAGGAACAGGCTCCTGTGGACCCAACTGAAGATCAGAGGAGACCTTTCCCAGAGTTCAAGGTGTAGGACCCAGCAAAATAATCCAGGTAGGTAGTGAAGAAAATGTTTTAAAATGGAAAAGGGTGGTGAAGTCTGTCTAAGCCTCACCAGTGAGTAAAATAAAATAGTGGGGGAAACAATGTGTTCCAAGTTATTCAAGAGCCAAACATCCAACCCCCAAAAGCTTGTTCAGAAATGATGGCCAGCTGTAGCCTTAAAAATTGAAGAAGGGACATGGTCAAAGTAAGAAATCCACAATTTTATCAAAAAAAAGAGGCAAACATGCACTCTATGGTCCTCCAAAGCTCCAAAACTAGCAAAAAATGTGTTAGCAAAAACTGGAGCAAAACTAGAAAAAAATGTGTTAGCAAAAAAAGGAAGAAAAAACAAAACAAAAAACAAAAGAAACAAGTCAACAGAGTTCGTCTTCTACGGTGCCATCACTTTTTGATCAACTAAACTTTACTGCCTTCTGATTGGCCTTTTTCCTTCTTCCTAGTTGCCAGCTAGAAATTTGGTTCTGCATTGGTGAAAGATATATTGGGTGGGCAGAAACCTGCAAAAACAGTCCTTTCCCTTAGTTTTAGGCAACTGATTACCTTAGGCCTTATCAAGGTACATGGGAACACTCTGAGCTCATGGAGCTACTGGCTATGAGCAGTAAGAAACATTGTAACTTCTCATACTGGTCCATCGTTCCATGGCTTGACCACAGTGTTGTCATCGTAACTGTCTGTATCTCAGACTCCAGACAGTAAAAAAAATGTTCTGCCCTTTAGGATAGACAGCCTGCTTGTGAACCAAAGTTTTACCCCGATTCCATGCCATGGCTTCCTTATAAGCCCTTTGTTCCCTGCACATGAATCCAAAAGGGGCCTGAATAACAGTCCTCAGACAAGTTTATGGTGAAGGAATATTTCCTAGACTTGTCTGTGGGACCCACAGTCTCTCATGCCCCCCTGGAGGAATCCTCATCAGAGGATGATCTGAGCCAGATGTTTCCAGGGAACACACCATTTCAGGGGACCCTGAGCTTGACCAAGAACCTCCTGGGCCCTCGGGAGAGATGGCTTCATATCTTCCCCCTCAAAAGGTGGAAAGTTTGGCTTCTGAGGGGTTGCTGAGCCAATATCCAGTCCCTGAGAATGCCAGCAGCTGAAGGTACAGGCTAAAACTGTGGCCAGGTGAAGGAGTAGCTGCTTGCAGAAAAAGACTCCTCAAGAGCAAAAACCTCCTTGGGAGCAAGGCCCGCCTCATGGGTAGGACTTTTTTTTTGCCAGAGGGCCTGTGATGAACTGCAGTGGGGCTCTGGGACATCAGGCTACAGAAACCATCAGTTGAGACTGACTGGCTGCTAGAAACAATGTCTTTCTACTAGCTCTGCCTTGTATTGTTGTTGCCGTGACCTTGCTTTGTGACTGATCTCTGTTCTGCTGACCTTTGGACCCTTAATTAACTGTTCCTTGGATTGTGTTTGTGTTGGACTGCTAACCTGTGCATTGACCTTGATTATGGAACCTCTTGGAACTCTCCTCCTCGACTGGTTAACACTGTGCTCTGACCCTTGCCTGTTTACTGACTCTTGTTTGAATGTCCCTCTTGAGGGAATGAGTAAACCATGCTTGACCTTTGCCTGTGTACTAACTTACTATTGGACTTGCACATTTGTTTACCCTAGCACTGACCCTGATCCAGCCATAGCAGGACACAGACAGGGAATGGATCCTCTTTGAGGGTCTGTTAGAGTACACCAAAATGCTGGGGCTTGTGGGGAGAGCATGTCAGGAGGGTATTCCTCAACCAAAGGGTGGCTGGGAAGAAGTGGGCAAGGGACTTCTTGTGCCTCAGCATGGGCTGGGGTCATGGAAAATTATGTAGCTGAGGAGGTGGTGTGGTAAGGTGACCCAGGCCTCAGCTGCTCCCTACACAGCTGTTAGTTTCCTGTTGCAGTTGTAAAAATTAAATAAAGTTGTAGCCCTAGTCCACTCAACTTTTGTGGCTTGTTTCTTTCTTCTGGGTTGTGAAGGCCATGCAAATTGGTATCTTCCCTGTGGGGATTGCTTCCATTGGCCTCCATTCCACCTGGCTTATTCAGAGAGGGAGAGCTGAGGCCCTATAATTCTAAATACTTTCACTCCTCAGACAAGCACTGATTTCTCTCAAAACTCCTGACAGACAAGACACGAATAATCCAACCAACCTAACTCCCAACTCTCCCCACACTCCACTCTCCACACACTCTACACTCAACAAACTCAAACACTCCTTATATACTCCTCCCCCCACCCTTTCCAAGACATCACAAACCACACCCACTCAGTTCAACATTCTATACTCACTAAACATACTAATGCAGACATACACCAGGGAACTGAATTGTGGGGTTACGCCACAGTAAGTTCTTGGTTGTGGCTGCCTCAACTTCCACTGATTGTTGATGCTACAAGCTTACCTCAAGCTCCTTGGGTGATTTAAATGGCAAAGGGGGATTTCTGCTGTGCATCTTCTTCTGAGTAAGCACCACAACCAGACTGCCATTTGTCACTTCTTGGCACTAATAACATTAAATTGTATACAGTGTTTTAGAGGTGCCACAGGCTAATATGGTGTGATAAGATCCCAGGGCCCTTATTGTATTTCCATGATTTATGGTAGTTCATACAATTCATTTTCTTTTTCAGTGGACTCACGCTGAAACAGTTTTTAAATTATCAGTAACTCAGTCTGTAGTATATGCGTTTTCCCCTGATGGTGCTCCCCTTCCTTTTTCACACAAGATTATGAAGAAATCCATTTCTTAAGGTGGCAGGCCTCTCATTTCTCCTGCTTATGTGTACACACATGCTCTCTTTAGCAATTAGTACAAAACTTTGAACTTTTGGAAAGTTTTGTCAACACCCCAAACACCTGTAGCTTTCCTGGTGGGGAAGGATTGTGCCCTCAATGCTCATAAGCCCTGAACTTGGAGGCTTCTGAGCATCCAATGCAGAGCGGAAGGAGTGTCAGACGCAGCCTCCACTTTTCAGCTCGGCGGATGTTTTCAGGAGAGGCGCTTCGGAGGGGGAGGGGAGGAGGCTAGAGGGCCACCAGGATAGCTTGTATCCTGGTGGCCCGAGTCTCCTCCCCAACCCCCCCGAAGCGCCTCAGCTGAAAACATCCGCTGAGCTGAAATGTGGAGCGGGAGGTGCGGGGAGGCGGAGGCTGCATCTGACACTCCTTCCGCTCTGCATTGGATGCTCAGAAGCCTCCGGGTTCAGGGCTTACGAGCATTGAGGGCACAATCCTTCCCCACTCGGAAAAGCTACAGTGTTGGGGGTGTTGTTGACAAAACTTTCCAAAAGTTCAAAGTTTTGTACTAATTGCTAAAGAGAGCATGTGTGTACACATAAGCAGGAGAAATGAGAGCCTGTCACCTTAAGAAATGATTTCTTCATAATCTTGTGTGAAAAAGGAAGGGAGCACCATCAGGTGAAAAAGCATATACTGTCTACGACCTCGGATCTGCGAATCCAATTTATCCTATGACCCCCTAGATGCTGTCTATGGGCCATAGGATCACTCCATAGGATATATTTATGCACAATTCACAGTACTGTAATACAGCTCACGAGTATTGCTACTCTTGCTCTAATAATAGGAGATGTCACCTATCAATGTACTGGACAGATGTAAAGGTGAAGTGGTATTATCATGAAATGAAGTAGTATTATCAAATAAATTGAATACAACTTAAAAAACCCATAAAGGACATGAATTCTTACAGTAATTGCTCAGAATCTTCCTGTATTTAAACAGGTCTCTAATTCTCTACATTGGGCTATTTATACAGTAGCCATCAAACTGCACTGTGAACATTGAGTGTCTGCTTCAACATGAACCAGGACTGTTCTAATGTATTTATTTTATTGTCCAAACATTGACAAGAGCAAATAGCTTTTGCAACATAGGCATGGTCAAACGAAAAGTGCAGGAATGAATTTTATGACCTTGGGTACAGTGAAGGCCTTCACAAATAATTACATACCTATTTCCTAATTACAGATGTATTTCCTAACACAGAATGTAGGACATAGCGTGGTCACTTAAGCAGAGCCAAAAAAGAGGAAATGCAGCAGCACCAAAAAGAGGAGATTTTTTGTAAAATTGGCATATGCTGATTTCTCTCTGTGTGCGTGTGTGTGCGTGCGTGTGTGTGTGTGTGCGCGTGCGTGCGTGCGCAAATTTAGAGGCAGTGACTCTAATTGAAATAGAAATACAATGCATCTCACAATTGAAGGGAAGACCTGTGTGGCTGCTCAATCTGCTTGCCCAGGTCCTAGCTATTGATGGGCAACTTCCAAAGGCCCTGCTTTCCCTTCTTAGGTTTCTTACCTGGACAGGGCAGCCCTTCAAGTAGAGGATGCCTTCAAATTGAGGACTGTCATCTGTAAATAAGACACATGGCCACCTTAGTTTTCCATTGCCCCCATTGCTTGACCTCACCTCCCCCAAGTATAGGGCATAATATTCATTCATTCATTCCATTTCTATAGCCGAACTGCTCTGTGCGGTTCCACAACAAAGAATGGTGGAAGTTTACACAATGTTACGCAATTGCTGTCCTCTGTTGTCCTCTTTTTTGATGATGTATTTCCTTCTTTTGGTGATCCCTAAATTGTTACACTCATCCTTTGTGGCGGGGAGTAGGGAAGAAAGAACCCCTTAAAATGAGTCCAGAGCGAAAGGACCTTGGAAAATGGAGGGGGGCTGTGAAATACGATCAGACCAAAGGCTTAGCTGGTCCAGCAGTCTCTTCCCACATTGGGCAACCAGATTCTGCTGGGAAGCCCACAAGCAAGACCTGAGGGGCAGCAGCTCCCTTTTGTTGCTGCTTCCCAGCAACCGGTATTCAGTGGCATACTGCCTTGAACATGTAGAGGAACCTTATAGCCCATCATGTGAAATAGCCATAGATAGACCTGTCCTCCATGAATTTGTCACAACTAAGCTTACTGAATTGGGGCCATTGACTGTCTTCATCACTCCACTAAGCAATCAAACTAAATTGGTATTTTTGTGGGTTTCAGCAAGGAGGAACAAAGGCAGGTATCCCCAAACCTTCCATAATTGAACATAAGCCTTGAAAAGTATAAAATCTCTTCAAAGGAAAAGCAATAGTTTAGTCAGGGCCAAATTATTTAACAGCCAGAAAAAGCAGAACAAACAATGGTGTAATATATGCAGCTCAGCTACCCACACATATTTATTCAGTTGCAAAATACTTAGGCAACTGAGTTACAGAATACCTAGTATGCTGCAAAATAGGGTAGCTCTCCCCAAGCTGGTGCAATGGGGTGTGTGGGATCCTTAGGAAAAAAGAAAGAAGCTGTGCTGCTACTGCTCCTTCCAATGGTGAGTCCCACCCCTGAGAAACTGTTGTAGAATTTCTCCTCCCACTCGGAAATGCCAATGAAAATACCCCCCCCCCCCGGATCTGCCCAAAATCAGGGTGGAGAATTTGCCCACAGCTCTATTTTAAACATATAGAATAAGCAATGCACTGTGTAAGGCAGGCTGTTGTCGAGATCCAACCCCTCAGCGTGTTCTTGGCCCCCTCTTAAATCAGGGGATGAGCTTGAAACCACTCCAGCTCTGTGTACTTGGATCTAGGAGCCCCAGCTCGCAGGGATGGGGACTCGGACTCGACTCGTGAGTTGGACTGAGTCCCCCCTCTGACTCAAGTCAGACTCGAGTCCCAATATTTTTAATGGGCCTCGAGACTCGACTCGGGACTCGAGACCAAGGACTCATGTTCCAAAATTGTGTTCCTCAAATGCAACATGGATAGGTTTTAGGAATTACAGCAAGTTTATTTTTTAAAATCATTTTCCTAAAATGCAACCTTTCAGACATTTTGGGTTTGGCTGCCTCTGCCTGCCTGTTTGGGGTTCCCTGCTCCTCTGGCTGTCTGGCTATTTTGGGTTTGTCTGCCTGGTCTGTTCTTGCCAAAATCAGTGGCAGAGTTTTGAGATAAAAAGGTACACTTGTGCCTAGAATTTAAGCCACACATCTGAAGTAGCCTTATTTTGTTGGGAAAAAAACCCCATTGATTTTAATAGGGACTCATGGAGTCAGCTTTGGGAGTGACTCGGGACTCGTGAGTCACCATTTTGGACCAAGGACTTGGACTCGGACTCTAAGACTTGGGTTCAAAAACTCGTGACTCGACTCATGACTCGAGACCAAGGGACTCTTCAACATCCCTGCCAGCTCATCAGAAGAAGGTTGAGGACTGTCTGTCCTCCTCTCCCCCCTCCTGCACATTCTCTGTTGCTTATGAAGCCAAACCTGCCCGTCCAGCTTGCAGTAAATTCTTCTCTGCTTTCCCTCCCCACACTCTTATCCAGTCAAGCTCTTCTTAATTTCAACCAGCTCCCATGGGCATAGAGCCAAATTGCATTTCTTCCTCATCGCAGTCTGACATTTGCTTTGGTGCAGTGGAGGATTTGCTTGAGGTTAAAGGTTAAGGTGAGGGATAACTTTTATAAAATAAGAGTATTTCTGCTATCACACTGCTTCAAAACTGACAAACATTTTGTGGTGCGCTCCTCTGGCTATCAGGGTTGGAGCATGTCCTGCCTGTCCCAGCTGCTAGCCCAGTGTTCTCCAACCTTGGGTCCCCAGATGTTTTTGGCTGGGGCATGCTGGGAGTTGTAGGCCAAAACATCTGGGGACCCAAGGTTGGAGAACACTGGGCTAGCCACACACAATCCTCCACCTAGTCCTAGGAGAGATGTGATGGGGAGGGGGTTAAGATCCACACATGACATCCTCCTTCTGCTCAACCCAAGCTCTCAGTGGTGAAGCAGAATCATGGCTGCTTTCCCATTGGCTCCCCCCCCCGCCGCCATATGTACTCCAGGCATAATGAGTTTGGCAGTGAAGGACATTACTGGATCTGAGATTCAATCTGATATGAGACTTCTTCTGTCACTGGAATACTCGCAGTGAGTTTACAAAAGATGTGTACATAGGGATGTATAAGAACGTTGTTTTGATTTTGTTTTTGACCAGAACTTGCCCAAACATGAGCACATTTTTTGGGACAAAGCTCGTATAGTCCTGAGCTGCAAGCACATTTGCAAGGTGTGTTCATTAGAAAAATTGTGCACTTGAAACATTTAGCATAGAAGATGCCACTGTGGGAGTGGGCCACTGTTGTCACATCCCCAACAGCCTCATCCACCAACCTCTCTGCCTTTCTCATTTCTACATTGGCCTCAAGGGAAGAAACCCAAGAGCCAGAAGTCCATTCCAGCAAGTCCTCACCCACAACTTTTGTTCAACAGGCGACAGTCAATATATTTGACACTGGATAGCTCCCCACATCGCTACTGGGCCGGCTTTCTGCCTTTATATCGGCCCTCCCCAATGTGTTGGATGGCGTGCTCAGGCACATGGGCCTATGCATGACTCAGCTTATTAAGCTTGGTATGTGTGTATAAACAGGGCCATCGTGTGTTGACCCCCCCCCCAAATCTGTAGACAAAGAAGCTCGGGTCTGAAATTATGACTGCCTTGAAATCTGAGATGACTTAGACCTGAGGAGGTCTGAGCCACAGTTGGCTGGCTCTGAGGCCAGTGATGTGCATACAAGCCAAGCCCAGTTTTGTGAGGTTCTCCATATTCCACCTCAAAACGCATTCCATCTTGTGTTTGATGTGGAAATTTTAGAGAAAGTAGCCACCTTTCAACACTCACCCTGTACAGTGAAAGATGTAGAGAGAAATTACCTGAAGGATTGTTGAAAATAAGATAAGAGTCTAAGTCAGAATGTCTGTAGAGCAAAAGTCAGGATAACATGTTTATGTAAACATATCATTCAGAAGCACTCCCTTATAAAGATGAATCATGCATTGTTCCTGTGCTGACAACAGATGATCTCGTATTGTGTGTGTGTGTGTGTGTATGACCAGATACCCCAAATAAAGTTACTGGTTTCTTCCAGGAACAGATTCCTTCTTTGCATGAGTATATGCTCCCCGCCCCAATAAAACCCCAGAGCTGCATCTCTGAGTTTGTACTTTCCTTGTATCTGTGCCAGGAATTTACCTCTGATCAGACTAACCAATAAAGTACTTAGTTTGCTAAAGGCAGCGTTGTTTATCTTTCCAGTAAACCTCCAGACCAGACAAGAAAGAGTTCCACTACATGTTCCTATCAGATTGCAATCTTTGGGGCTTTTTTTCTTTTGAACATTTCTGTGTATTCTCCTGCATATATATTTTTTTCTCCAAATGTATGCATCAATTGTGCACATCTTTCAAATGTATGCATTCTTCTCCCATTGATTAAACCATGTTTGTGTGCATTTTTCAAAAGAACACATTTCCATGTGCAGTTTTCAAATGTACATATGATGTAGAACAATTGCTTTTGTTCTGTGAATCACATTGCAAGCTCTTTGACCGCAGATTGCATTTGAGTCAGTCTTCGGTCTAAAAGGTGCAAACTGGGTAAATCCTGATTTAAAAAATGAACTAAAACTGATTTCTCATACATAGCTATCTGAGGCTTTGGATCAGCCTTGGAGTCTTGAGGTTATTTTTGTTTTTTTTAAAAACTGTTTCAGCCCAATTTGTTTCATTTTTTTAACCTCCCCCAAGCTCTCAAAATACTGCATATATATGGAAAATGCCAGGAGGAACTGCCCAATCTGGCTTGCCCCTGCCTGCCCCAAGCCCCTCACCCTTGGAGGAAGTGGACAGAAGGATCCCCATGTCATCTCCTATCTCTGATCAGAGATAACAAGGATGTTACTTGCCCTCCCAATCAGTTGGGTGTCATCAGCATACTGGTGACACCAAACCCCCAAAACTCCGGACAACCTCTCCCAACAGCTTCATGTATATGTTAAATGTCCTCCCCATTCCTTTTTCCTTGTGTGTTGTGTCTTTTTAGATTGTAAGCCTGTAGGCAGGGACTGTCTTGTTAATTGTTGTAAACCGCCCAGAGAGCTTCGGCTATTGGGCGGTATAAAAATGAAATAAATAAATAAATAAATGTCAGGATCTACTCTGCCAGCACAGCACCACAGCTCCATCTAGTGGCCTCTGCCTGGACAGCAGCCTAGCTTCCTGCTGGCTTCGCAGGATCCTGCCCTAGGCCTTCAGCTGTCCCAGGTCTGCTATTGCAGCCCAGCTGGGAGCTGCTGGAAGCCCTACATAAAGACGGCCTCTGCATTGCAGTCTTTGCCTGTGTTCACTTGGATTCGCGCTGAGTTTTCTGCCAACGTTGCTCTAGTCGCCGTCTCACTTGTTTCATTGCTGCCAGGCCAGCTCCCTAGAAAACCAGGGTGCCGGTGTGGCTCCACTTCGTGAGAGAGGATGCTCAGGAACGATTGTGTCCACCACCCAGGTCATTTCTCTGTTCCAGAGACTGGCCAGGGCTTCGACAGAATCACCTGCGGAGGCAACTGGAAAATCCCCAAGAGCCATCAGGAAACCATTCGGATCCATCAGCCTCCTGGGACGGATCATCTTAATCGGCAACATGGGTGGGGCCAGATACCAGTTGGGACAGCCCCATGGTTGTCATGGCGGGCATGAAGTCCTGAGCCACTCCTGACAGGGCAGCCTCAGCATGGATGTTGAAATCCCCCAGCACAACAGGCCGAGGGGTCTCCAACACCAACCTCGAGACTACCCCAGATAACTCAGGAAGAGAGACTGTTGAGCAGCAGGGTGGACGGTTCACCAACAGAATCCCTGTTCTGTCCCGGGCACCCACCTTCAGATACACACACTCGAACCCTGCAGACTGTGGGACGGGGCACCTGGTCAGGGGGCTAGAATCCCGATAGACCACTGCTGCCCCACCTCCCCGCCCCCCCAGGTCTTGCCTGCTGCTGGATAGAGAACCCTGGAGGGCAGAGCTGAGAGAGATTAACACACACCCCCAGCTTCATCCAACCAGGTCTCTGTAATGCAGGCCAGGTCAGCATGCTCATCCAAGATCAAGTCCTGGATAGCAGTTGTTTTCCCACTCACCGACCTGGCATCCATCTGCAGCAGCTTCAACCCAGGGGGCTTGTTGCCAGGGCCATCCAGGCTATTTGAGTCGGGGGACGATATAGGAACAGCCAGCACCCTATAGTTGTTCCCTCTCCTCTTATGGTGCGGCTGTCTCCCCTCTCCCTATCTCCCTCTGCCCTGTATAACCGTGATGGCTGCCCCCGGACTCCCATCACCTCCCCGCTCCTTTGAAAGACACATTTCTGGTGATGTGGCCTTCACCTCCCACGGCACGTGGAGCAGGCAATCCAGCAGACACCAATTGGAGCAAGCAGCCCCGCCCCAACCCCCAGAGTTGTTGCCGCTGGGAGTGGGGTGGCAGGTTGCTGGGCCTGGGTCTGCAAGGAGGCAGCACAGAAGCCCCACAGGAGGGTCCGACCCCCAGCCAGGCAGTAGCAGTACCAGCAGCAGCGCTGGGTCACAAACCTGCCTTGCAACTGTAGAGCCTCCTCCCCTTGCGAAACGCGATGGGAAAGTCTTCAAGTTCCTTTCCATCCCATTTGTGCCCTAACTGAAAGCTTCCAAGCTTCCCCACCCCCACCCTTTCTCCCTACTGGTTCAATTCCGGTACTGGAGCCGGCTGGGGGGGGGGGGGAATTGGCTTAAAATGGCAGAGCATAGCAAGCTAAGGCAGGGAAGGGAGCAAGTTTTGTTCTCCCCCATGCATGCTCACTTTAGCATAAAGTGTTAAGTCCGACCCTCCCTGTTTGATAGTTTAATAAAGGGGTGTGTGTGGCTGGTCCGGACCTGAGTAAGAACAAGCCACCGTAAACATTTGGAACGAGAGTGGGGATTAGAGTGTGTGGCTTCCACACAGGTAGGTAGGAGCCCCAACAGCTCTCTTTTCAGAAATTCAGTCCAGTCAGCAGCCTAATGTACCACTTATCTTCGTTTTTCAAATGTTCCATTCCCCAAATGCTTTTGGGCGTGATGTTTTACGAAAAGAGTGGCCGTGTATGCGTTGCCAGAATGAGGACACCAATGTGCATGGAATTTGCTTATGATAATGTAGATCAGCGTTCTCCAACCTTGGGTCCCCAGATGCTTTTGGCCTACAACTCCCAGCATGCCCCAGCCAGCATAGCTGGCTGGGGCATGCTGGGAGTTGTAGGCCAAAAACATCTGGGGACCCAAGGTTGGAGAACACTGATGTAAATAGATAGATGCAAATTTAGAAATGATTACTATAATTTAAAAAGAGATGCAATACATCTCACCCTAGCCAGGAAGGGTCTGATCGGGTGACCTGTGTGCCTGCTCCGTCTGCTGTTCAGGTGCTAAGTGCTGATGGGGCAACTTCAAGGCCCTGGCTGTTCTCCCTTAATAGGGTTCTTGATCTTTCAATCAGACTTGGACTGGACAGCCCTTCAAATAGCAGATACTGTCAAATAAAGTACTGTCTTCTGACAGCCCGTCAAACTTATAGGGTTGTCCTCTGAGAAGAACACATGGCCACCTTACTTTCGAGCAGGCATATAGCAATATTACCAATGAAGTAGTGAGCTCCTGCAAAGAGGCAGAAATGTGTTGCAGATTTTGAATGGTGGCATAGGAAGTTAATCCATCCATTTCTGGGGATCACCAGGGATGTTGAAGAGTCCTTGGTCTCAAGTCACGAGTCAAGTCACGAGTCTTTGGACCCAAGTCTCGAGTCCAAGTCCTTGGTCCAAAATGGTGACTCACGAGTCACGAGTCACTCCCAAAGCTGACTCCACGAGTCCCTATTAAAATCAATGGGGGGTTTTCCCAACAAAATAAGGCTACTTCAGATGTGTGGTTTAAATAAATTCTAGGCACAAGTGTGCCTTTTTATTTCAAAACTCTGCAACTGATTTTGGCAAGAACAGACCATGCAGAAAAACCCAATATAACCAGGCAGGCAGAGGAGGCAGGGAACCCCAAAGCAGGCAGGCAGAGGCCTTTGTCTTGGACAATTCAACTGTTGAACTGGTCAAGAAGAGACCAGGCAGGCAGAGGAGGCTGGGAACCCCAGACAGGCAGGCAGAGGCAGCCAAACCCAAAATGTCTGAAAGGTTGCATTTTAGAAAAACGATTTTAAAAAATAAACTTGCTGTACTTCCTAAAACGTATCCATGTTGCATTTGAGGAACATGATTTTTTCTAAATCTTTGGCCCGCATTCTGGAACGGTGAGGTCTCATCACAATTCCACCCTCACTGAACACCCGCTCCACTGGTGATGAACTTGCTGGAACCAGAAACACTCGGAGCAGCCACACAGAGTAATCTCAGGTTCTTCTTCTGCCTCTCCCAAGTACGCAACACATCAATCAAAATAAATCTTGACACACTGTTGGGGCTGCACTCCTGGTAGCCATCCATAGTGGCTGAGCAGCAGCACACCTCGCTTCCATGCGCTCTTCACCGGCAATCACGCTCCTCTCCACTCCTTCTGGCACAGCCCAGGGATGTTGAAGAGTCCTTGGTCTCGAGTCCCGAGTCGAGTCTCGAGTCCCATTAAAAATATTGGGACTCGAGTCCGAGTCGAGTCAGAGGGGGGACTCAGTCTGACTCACGAGTCGAGTCCCCGAGTCCGAGTCCCCATCCCTGGGGATCACAACTCATGCCCTACTTGTGGGTTTCCCACGAGCAGCTGCTTTGCCACTGTGTGAACAGAATGCTGGACTAGATGGATCCTTCGTCTGATCCATAGATCATAGAGTTGGAAGGAGCCTACAAGGCTATCGAGTCCAACCGCCTGCTCAGTGCAGGAAACTAGAGGAGGGGTCTCCCATCCAAGTAATAACCAGGCTTGACCCTGCTTAGCTTTCCACACTCAGGCAAGCTGAGCCAGCAGGGGTCTTCTTATGCTCTTAGGCTTATCATTTTTTAACGTTTCATTTTTATTATGCAGACACTTCTCAGTCATTGTCATATTTATTTATTATTACATTTATGAATCACCCATCTGGCCGGTCACCTGGCTACCCTGGGCGATATTCATCCCAGACCAACAGGTTAGGGCACTACTTGGGCAAAGCTGATGCTGCCAGCAGAAGTGCAGTGTGGAGGGAAATATTCATTCTTTTATTTAAGAAATCACACACAAAGGTCGTGCAATTCTAGCTCATTATCCTCGATTCATTTTTTTAGTTGGGTTCGCAATTTTCCCCAGGAAGAGGATGCTTTGTGTTGGCTTATGCATAAGTAAAAGCAGGAAGGGTCTGTTGAACTTGACAATAGGGACAAAAGAAAGAGGACTCGGAACTCATTGTTTTTATCTCTATAACAGTGACTGCTGTTGCCTCAGTGCCATTCTCATTAACATCCAACACAGCCTGATGTATAGCTTGCAGGGAAAGAACAACATTTTATTGTCTCAATATAACAAAGAGATAGGCCTGCTTTTGCTTTTTGTTGTTGTTGCCTCCCCTGGGATTGAGAGTACAGCTGGTGGTTGGGAGGCCACAGTAAAGGCCCTGCACCCCTGCTCAAGGATGTTTCAAGATGCTCAATATGTAGTAGATGTAAGAAGCGTTTTTTTTCCACTGCTCTCCAGCTGGTGAAAAAGCCTCAGCCATGGCCAGCCTTAGGCAGGAGGAGGAGGAGGAGGAGGAGGAGGAGGAGGAGGTGGCCACCTCAGGCAGTCAATTTAGGGCTTGGTGTCTTGAAAGGGCAGCAGATTGTTAGTTATTTCATTTATTATTATTGTATTTTTATACCCTAGGAGCTGGGGAGGCTGGTGACTCCTCTGTCAGCGGGGTTCCTTATCCACTGCAGGTTTTATTTGGAGCTTTATAGGAGCTATCCATGGAGCTGAACTCCACCCTCAAAATGGGTTCACCAACATGGAGCACCATGGAGAGCTCCTGTAAAGCGCCAACAAAAGGATGCAATGGATAAGGAGCCCCACTGACATTGGAGTCACCAGCCTCCCCTGCCTAGGAGAGGCGCCTGTGGGATTGTCTGCCTCAGGTGCAAAATAACCTGGCAAGCCCTGGGGTGAGCCCTTTCTTTTGATTCTAAAACTGTCAAATCCACAAATCTTCATGAAACTGTAGGTGTCATGCAGGACTACTGTGTGGGGTGACTGTGACGGGTGGCTTGATAGAAACTGCAGCTGTCAGTCCCCACAAGTAGCAGTCAGTGAAGCAGTTCCCTAATAGGGACAGTCAAGGACTGGTGGTGGTCATAGCATCATAGAAAAGTAGAGTTAGAAGGGGGCTACAAGGCCATCGAGTCCAACCCGCTGCTCAATGCAGGAATCCAGGTCAAAGCATCCCTGACAGATGGCCATCCAGGTTCACCTTGAATGCCTCCAGACTGGGAGAGCCCACCTTCTCCCTAGGTAGTTGGTTCCATTGTCTTATTGCTCTAACAGTCAGGAATTTTTTCCTGATGTTCAGGTGGAATCTGGGTTCCTGTAGCTTGAGCCCATTATTCCGTGTCCTGCAAACTGGGATGATCAAGAAGAGATCCTGGCCCTCCTCTGTGTGACAACCCTTCAAGTACTGGAAGAGTGCTGCCATATCTCCCCTCAGTCTCCTCTTCTGAAGGCTAAGCATGCCCAGTTCTCTCAGTCTCTCCTGGTGGCTTCCTGAGCTAAACTATAATTTTAGGCTGGTAGATCCAAGGGGCTTCTTGGGCAGCACCGCACAAGCACCGCACATTTCCTAACTGGTTGGTCCTGCAGTGCCGCTACCTGAAGTTTACAGGAAAGTCATGTGGGGATCTCCCCCCCCCCGCACCCCCGGTTCACCCTCATGTTTCTTAATCGCAAAACACTTCACTGGCCACCATGGCTCCTGATAGGGTTTTGTTACAGGACGCATCTTTGTCTATAACATACAGTGTCTATAATCCTTGAATTCTTGTATAATTGCTTGTTCCAGACAGTGCTTGAGGATAACCGTGTAAATTCCTTTATTAAAAAGTCTGATTGTGCCCTCATGAAATGTTAAGAATTATTTGAATAAAGGGGGAAATGCGTGGCAATTCTGAGTAGCAATCCCAGTCCCACACTTACTTTGGAAACCTTCAGATTGCCATCTCAAGGAATTCCAGACTGGCATGGCAATCTTTAACCCCAACCCTACTCACATACTTACTTTGGAAACTTCCAGTTTGCGTTTTCTAGTAATTCCAGAGAGATTTGCTGTATAGCGATTAAAGACATCCGTCACGCCCAGTCTCTTCATCACATCTTTGAGATTGTACGATGCAGAAATTGAAAATTTTGGAATGTACAGATGTATTATTCTGGTTAACAGAAAAACAACCCAAACAAATAATTTAGATCCTGTCCAGCATCATAACTGGCAGTAGTGGTGTCTGAGCAGCATACAATTAAAATGGTCTCAGTTGTTCTGATGGAGGGTCGGGTTTTTTTGCTCACCTAATGCTCAACTTTTCCTCTGTGACATCAGAGACTGCCATAATAAGGAGGAGGAATGGTGGGGAGGAAGAACAGGGCTCTCTAAAACAAATTTCTTTGGGGCTTTATTGACTGGGGCAATATTTTCCCAAACATAGGAAGCTGCCTTAAAAACTGAGAATAGTGGTTCACCTTACTGTCTAGTCTACTGCAGTACTGTGGGGACAGGCCATGGTGCACACAGACACCTCACCCTGTGTCTGCAATGTTCCCTGCTGATACATGTGATATAATCATCTAATCATTCCCCCCTCCCCCCCAGGTCCCACATGCACCCAGAGACATACTTAGGAAGTAAAGATTCTGGGTGACTGGAGGCCAGTGCTTCACTTTGAACCACTCTCAGACACACACACACACACACACACACACACACACACCAAAAGGAGGGAAGCAAGGGACGGACCCCCTTGCAGGAGGCTTGGGGATGGTAGAAGGTCCACCAGCTGAAGGCTAGGGATGACCCAACGGGATGGGAAAAGGAAGTGAGGAGACTGTGGCTGAGGTAGCGAGGGCTGCAAAGGACAATGGGAGGGGTTAGGGAGGCCTGTGGGGTGACCCGACAGGAGAGAAAATGGGGAGGCAGTCTCTCTCTCCCTCTCTCTCTCTGTGAGACCAGGACCTGAGCCAGGATGACTCACCCTCAGATGAAGATCCTGAACTACCGATGTTCAATGGGCCCCCTGTGCTACAGACCCCTGGATTTTGCTCCTGGAATCCCTCCTACTCTTTGCCTCCTACTCAGGGACCAAGCCAGGACCAAACCAAGACAGAACTAGGGGTGTACAATAATTTCAGTTTTCAAATCATCAGAACTCGCCCCTTTCACAGTCCTGAATGCAAATGGGAACACCTTTTCGGGAAACGTTTGCACATTGCTGAAATTGCACTCGCGTTAGAAAAATGCATATTCGGCAGGGGGAAATGCACCCTGTAAAAAGTGCCTTTAAAAAGAGAGAGAGAGAGAGAGAGAGAGAGAAAGAAGTCAATGGGAGGAAAAGTGCACACTTTTGAAAAATGCTCAGAGGAATGTGCACTTTCCCCATTCAAAAGGCACACTTTCTTGTTTGAACAAAAGAAAAACAGGTTACAAATGCAATGCAAGGTGCGAGGAGAACCTAGCTTTGAACTGGAGTTTGGAGAATCTTAGTGAGCTGCGGAAGCATCCCTGGTTTCCCCACCCCTAGGCCAGTGTATGAGTGTGTTGAGTGTGTATGTGACTGAAAGTGAGTTTGGGGGGTGATGCTAAAAGAGACAGTGACTGGGATATAGATCTTGTGTGCTGGTATTCATCCAGAGAGAGAGAGAGAGAGAGAGAGAGAGAGAGAGAATGAACGAACGAACGAACGAACGAACGATGAGTTCAAAGGAGTGTGTTTATGTTTTGGAGCTCAGTCCCCACCTCTTCCTTGTGTTCAGGTTCTTGTACAACTTACTTGTACAACTTACAGTGTGGCGTAGTGGTGAGAGTGTTGGACTGGGACTCGGGAGATCCGGGTTCAAATCCCTGCTCGGCCATGAAACTCACTGGGTGACTTTGGGCCAGTCATGGACTTTCAGCCTAACCTACCTCACAGGTTGTTGTGAGGTTAAAATGGAGAGGAGGAGGAGGATTATGTAAGCAGCCTTGGGTTCCTTTCAGGAAAAAAGACAGGGTATAAATATAATAAATAAATAAATAAATTGTTCTTTAGCCACATTAGTTTTCTTTTTTGTGAAATGGGTGTTTTGTGAATCATCACTCCCACTACAACAGCCATTTTGTGAATGGCTAGTCCCATACACACACAAACACACACACACACACACACACACAGCCATTTTGTTATGGAACCAATGACACTTCCCAAAGTTCTGAATGTACTCACTGGCCCAAAAGCATTGCCTATTATGGACTGCCTGGCAGCAGTTCTCCAGGGTTTCAAACTGAAGTCTTTCCCATCTCTGTCTGGATATGCCAGGCATGGAAACTGGGACAATTTGCATGCAAAAGCATGTTTTCTACCACCACTAAACTACAACCTTTCCCTTCCCATTACTCATTTATTGGGAACGCAGGAGCCACCTTCAGAATTGTTCAGCCCTCCCCTCAACTTCCAATTAAATTTAACACCAAGAAATAACATTGAACAATTAAAAGTTATTTTTGTGGTTCTGGTGACATGCCTGTTCTCAGATGTTTATAGCATTTTATGTATTTATTTATTAATAAATAATACATTTATTTAGCAAACCTTTTCTGCTAAAAAGCCATCTCATGCTGACAAATATCCATTAAATGGTCAACATCAATGTTCATAAAGGAGAGATTTTAAAGAATATTATTGCCAGTAAATTTGAGCTCAAGAGCATTCCTTTTACTATCCTTCCAAAGTTGTGTTTGCTGTAGTTAGACTAGGAGGGTATTAAAAAAGAGTAGACAAATCCTTTCATTGTTAGTATAGACAGGAACTGAAGTAACATCTAACAGACATCATACAATATTGTCTTTTAAAATGTACCTAACTGGGTTCTAATGCAAAGGTCTTCCTTTGTTTGTTATTACCAGGGTTGGTGAACCTGTGTTCCTCAAGAGGTTGTTGGATTATAGTTCCCATCATCCTTGATTTATTGTCATGCTGAATGGGACTTGAAGTCCAACAAAATGTGCAGGGCCACAGGTTCACCAACCCTGTTTCATACTATAATAATTAATAGTATATAATAATATAATATCAGCAGTGTTTAAAAAAAGCACAGAGAAAAGACTTACTGTTGTTGAAAAGATTACCCAATTAGACAAACTTTCTTCTCCCAAAGCATCCTCCACTTGCTTCATTTTCCCTTCATCTGGCAGAATGAACAATGCTGAAGCACTTTCTTGGTAAGGAATTTCCACCACCAAGCAAGACAGACCTTCATCATGGAAAATGTTGTAATTGTCTTCTTGGTGCATCATGCTGACTTTCACAGTTCTGCTTGCATCTACAAAAAAATCTTCTTAGATTGGATTTGTGTCGAAAGGATTTTCCCAGAAGGCTTAAGAGAAAAAGAGTAGGTAACTGAGTCATGTGAATGCTAATTCTCAAATAGACAAATTTGTGTATATTAGCAAGACGTTGAATCATAAGGAGGCAGTAAACATAAGAGACCAGGACTTCTGTGCTAATAATCTGAAATCCAAGGAAATGGACTGCAAAAGTCACCACACAATGTGGTGTGACGAAAAGCTGCATAAAGCAGAAGGATACTGTCCAAGATGTCAACTGACACTGATTAGAAATGGCACATCTTCCAATCTACCAGAATTTTCACTTTTCCCACATCCCTCCCTAATTTTACAGTTAACCTAAAACTTCCAATTCAGTTTATGTTTTACTCTGCAACCAGCCACACAGATTTGAAGACTAATTTAATTAAAAAATGAATGAAAATACAGGATTCCATCACAGCTACTTATGTCATTCTGCCATATACCTCTCCAAAACCTAACATTTTGCAGGTGTAAGTTACTCCTGAATAGTGGCTGAATGAATATTGTTACTGCTGTAAATATTTATTAATTATTCAGCTTACTTTGGAAGAAGATGTAGTTCACAAGAACCATTATAGTACTTCAATCTAGGCCCTTAATTCTGCCATATTCTGCTCCAAAACCAAACCTCCCTCTAAGCACCAGTAGTTTTCTTATACTCCCCAGTTGTTTACTACTGATTGGATACAGATTTATTCATGCTCAGAGTAAACCCATTGAAATCAAAGGGATTTAATTTAATCAGGGCTAAATTGTCCCATCAATTTCAATCGATCTATTCTAAGCGTGACTTAAGTCCAGATTCAAGTCTTTGCATCTAGAAAATTCCTTTTATTTGAAGTCTCCTGAATATTTTACTTCCCCCAAATATTATGTATTTTTCTTTCAACATACCTTTGAAGAAAATATAGTTCACAAGAACTATTACAGTGCATATATCAAGATTCTCAACTACATGGTCTATTTTCCCATGAGTTTTGTTCTGCACATACTCATTTATCTGCTTTTCAGCTGCTGAAGAATTTTTGAAGTTGCAAGAAATGCCTTCAGCTTCATAAAAGGTCTTGACATTGTCCTGAAATGTATGCCGGATTTTAAAGGACTTTTTTTTATGAACATAAAAAAACCTGTAGTTTGTTATTTGGATGGTTAAGCATGTGGATGAGATGTCGAAATCCTTCATGTATCTCCTTCTCTTCAATCACTGACAGGTCAAAAGCAAGTCCTTTGTGAATCTGATTTAGGCTTTCTGATCTAGCACCAAGGCTGAGCATTGCAAAGGCTATGGAAATGCTCACGGGAGAGAAAAAAACATTCTGGACAACTGCATCTGAAGTGATCTGCTTGTAGAATCTGAATGCAAAGTCAGCATTACTTGGAGCTATTTTACGACAATCCATGGCATCATTTCCATGTTCTTCTTCCAAAGCGAGGTGCTCATGTTCAGGTCGATTTTCATCTTTGTCTTGGTTATTGTGGTGTCCAGGGTGGTGATGACAATGGACTTGAAGACCAATCAGTATCAAGGAAAGGTAGATAATGGACTTCATTATTACTTGATAATGTTCTGCTAAAATAACCCACAGAAGACATTAGAGGATTAACAGTGCAATCCTATACATCTCTATTCAGAAGTAAGCCCAACTGAAGTAATTGGGATATTCTCCCAGGTAAATGAGCTCTAGCCAGTTAAACACTCTGGTACAACCTCATTGATTTTGTTCAAGATTGCAGCCTCTTTGGAAATTCTCTTGTGGAAACCCCACTGAAAATTTGGCAGAGTGAGGAAAGTGCCTCAGGTGGCAGCTACTGGGAGCAGCAACAGAAGACCCCAGCTGTTCCTCCTTAGGGATGGCTAGGGATGTATGAGAAATTATTTCTGTTTGGCTTTGATCAGGTTTACCCAGCTCTCACCTTCCGGTCTGAACACAGACTTGGATGCAATCTGCTGTCCATACATTTCCAAGTTTGCAATGAGATTTGTAGACCAGGAAAAAAAAAAAAAAGCGTTTGTCAGCATGAGTACATTTGAAAAATGTGCAAGAAAAAATGGGCACTTTTGAGAAATGCGCTCAAATATGCTTTAATCAATGGGAGAAGGCTACATAAATTTCAAAGGTGCGCACAACAACTGATGCATACATTTGGAAAAAATAAAAATAAAAATACAGATGGATTTTCATGCAAAAAAGAAAAGAAAACACCAAATCTCACAATTTCATACAGACTCAAGTCAGCACGAGCTTTGAGATGGAATTTGGAGAACTTTGGCAAGTTTTGCTGATTCACAAATCCCTACCTTCTCCCTTCTGTTTTAGGACAGAGCTGTGTTTCTCACATGGCCTGTCCTACACCATCTAAACTAGCCTGCTGTCCTCAAGAGTGATAGAAGACACTAGAGGATTAAAAGTGCAATCCTATATGTTCCTACTTAGAAGTAAGCCCAGAAGTAAGTAAGTACAATGTGACTTACTCCCAGGTAGCAGCTGCTGCTGCTGCTGCTGCTGCTGCTTCTTCTTCTTCTTCTTCTTCTTCTTCTTCTTCTTCTTCTTCTTCATCATTATTATTTTAGTTTTTGGAGGAAGGATTTGCTTCTTTCACGGAATGAGTGAGTTTCAGCTGCTTAACCTCACTCTATTTAATGCCACTGGTGGGGAGGTGTAGGCAGATCTGTCAAGCTCAATTTAATCAAGGGCCTCATTTTCCTACTGCCATGGTAGTTCCATCCTGGATCCATGTGAGCTCTTTTTTTTTTCCTCAACAGAAATTCACATGTATTTTTGGGGTACATTTTCCATGTTTACATATTTTTGTATGCATGCACACGCCCTTTGACTAAAGCATGTTTGTGCACATTTCTTAGATGCGTGCATCTTTCCTTGCACATTTTCTAAATGTGGGCATGCTGTTGAATGCATTTATTGTTTTGTTCTGTGGAATGAATTGTGCACACAAATTGTGTCCAGGTCTGCATTCGGTTCTGTAAGGTATAAATTGGGTAGCTTCACACACAAAAAAGCAAAATGAACACATTTCTCACACGTCCCTACAGTGCGTGAGAGACAGGTATACTTTACTGCTCCTGAATAGGGAAGTTCCATTTTGCTGTCAGAGTCTCAGGATGCATTCCCTGGGGAGCAGCCTGGAGGGGAATGGGAAAGAAGTCTAATGTTTAAAAATTGCGTAGCTGTTTCCAAAAGCAGATACAGTAATACCTTGGATTGCAAGCATAATTCGTTCTGGGACCGTGCTTGTAATCCAAAACACTCTTATATCAAAGCGAGTCTCTGGCGGGCGTGAACGGGGCCGATTTCAGCCCGCTACGCCCGCTTGAGGTGAGCAGTTACATCCCTACACTTGTCTTGCAAGACCTTGCTCGTTTATCAAGTAAAAAATTTTTAAAATTTTTTGCTTGTCTTGCAAAACGCTCTCAGACCAAGTTACTTGCAATCCAAGGTATTACTGTACTTACTAAATTACCACCCTCCCATGAGTGAGAAAGACAACAGAAGCGTATCTAGGCAGGAAGGTGATAAGAGATATCAAGCGTGGCAACTTACAAGAAAGGAAGTGAACTGAAGGCCATTAGCAGTATTTTTTACTCTCTCACACTCAGTCTCTCATGGAGATACACACTCTCTCACACACTCTCACACAGAGACACACTCTCCCTCTCCTCACATAGACACACACTTTCTCCTCAGAGACACACTCTCACACTCACAGTTACACACAGACATGCACACAGACACGCACATCACAAAGCAAAGCAAATCATCTGTGGAAAAGGATGGCAGATCATAGGTGATTTGCAAAGGTGCGTGTGTGTGTGTGTGTGTTTGTTTGTTTGGGGGGGGAGTAAAGTGCTCTTTGGGTGATTCCTGATTTTCATAAAAGTGTCTGACAAGGTGATAATGCTGCCATAGAAGGTGAAACAATCCAGAATTGAAGGAATGATTCAATTCAGGAGGAGAGGGCTTTCATTTCTCCAAACGTTATTTTGTTGAGAAAGTGTGGAAAAAGCATCAAAGTACATTCAGATTTGGGATTCCACATCTCAAATGTTGCCCCACTTAGAATCAAACAGTGTTTCTAGGAGCCTAACTGATAAAGAAGAAGTTAGAGGAAAATATACTTATTTACAGGATTTATACTTACACGCTTTCTCAAGAATCGCATGGCATTCACATGGTAAATGTTCCTGCTTCCTTAGTCATTTATATACCAGACTGAATGCCACGTACTCACTATTAACCATTAAACAGAGCAAATATGGATTATCAAAGGGGGACAGAGAGCAAAACACGTGGCAATGGATTCATAGGTCTGTGGGGTGGGAGGGTGGACTTGGTGTGCGATGCTATCATAAGTCTCACATGCTCAACTGAGAATATATTAGGGACACTCTCTGTTTCCTGCCCCCTGTTATATTATTGCCCCATATGTTGTCTCTATTTTTTTCCTTTTTGGGGTGAGTGTTGTCATTCTTTAGGGATCAGCTTTCTTCCCAAGGTATCTAGGTAGGAATTACAGGGAGAAATGGATACCTCTTGTCTCTAATAGTTATACATGTAAGAAGTGTTCACAGAGACGCTAAGGCACTGCGTAGTGGAGAGCCCACAGTTCCACACATTGAAAATGCTGAGATATACTGTATTTTGAACTACGGATAACCTACATTGATTTTTTTCTTTCTCTATTATATCTTCAACAAAATCAATGGATTGCTTCTTCTTCTAAGTAATATCTATCTATCTATCTATCTATCTATCTATCTATCTATCTATCTATCTAAAGAACATAAGAAGAGCACTGCTGGATCAGTCCAGCATTCTGTTCACACAGTGGCCAACCAGCTGCGCACGGGATCCCACAAGCAGGACACGAGTGCAACAGCACCCTCCTGCCCATGTTCTCCAGCAACTGGAGTATGTAGGCACACTGCCTCTGATACTGAAGGAAGCGTATAGCCAATCAGGACTAGTAGCCATTGATAGCCTTCTCCTCCATGAATTTGTCCAAATTTATCAAGAATGGATGAATTTGTCAAATTTGGTTTCTCTCAGTTTATCATTTCCCCTATATTAAATTTGGTTCAGCCCATTTCCACATTAGTTTGAGGTTTGCTTGTGTGTGTGTGTGTGTTTTTAAAGTGGGCACAAAAATTCCTATGTACTCTTGGACACATTTCTCCTCATACACACATTTTGGTACACACCGTTTGCCTAATGTATGATATTTTGCAAACACACTTCCCTAATATAATGCATTTTTGAACATTATTTTCACTAATATGTGCATTTTGGTGCACTTTTCCCTATTTCTGCACTTTTTTTTGGATTGGAGAACTCCATTGCAAAATTTGGAGGTGTGAATTTCGAAGGATGCCTGAATTTCAGTTTGCATATATATTCATGAGAACATAAGAACAGAATCAGAGCCCTGCTGGATCGGACCACGGGTCCATCTCGTCCAGCATTCTGTTCACACAGTGGCCAACCAGCTGCCCACAGGATCCCACAAGCAGGACGTGAGTGCAACAGCACCCTCCCACCCATGTTCCCCAGCAACTGGAGTACACAAGCATATTGCCTCTTTTGAATTTCACACATTCAAAAAGTGTGAAATGCAAACCAAACTAATTTATTCCCTATCCTATATTAAAGGGGCATGGGAGTGCCCCTTTTGTTAAGGTGAGTCACACACACACAAGCTTCTGCCATTATAGGCCTCAAAATTCCATCTACTATTTAAATGTGAAAGTTTGTGTGCTTGTGTGTTTGTGCGTTTGTGTGCGTCGCATAGGCTCCTACACGGTTGGACAGATCTGCCCCAAACTTGGCACACATACTCTTCATCATCCAAAGACAAATACTGGCAGGGTTCAAACTCAGAAAAATAAAAACTGCGCCTGTATGGCTCACTATCAGATAGCTAATGGGCAAAATGACCTAGGAGAGGTTATGCATATCACTCCTACATCATTTAGAATGTTCATATGAATTGCCGCAGGGGCCTACCATGGGGGAACTGGGATTTCATTGTGTAGGGGAGCTGGTAGTCCCGGGGGAGCTGAGATTGCATTGTGTAGTCCCGGGGGAGCTGGGATTTCAGATTATAGTCTTGTTTACAAAGCTGTGGGGGGACTTGCCTCTCCGCCGCTGAGATTCTCTGCGGTGGCGGCCCCCCGCCTCGATCTTCTGAGCGACATGGAGCAGTTCTCCGTGCTGCTCAAGCCGCCGGCGCTGGTCCTGTTGCATCACATCCGGCCCTGGAAGTGATGCGACGGGACCCTGCGCAGGCGCAGAACGTCGCGCGGGGGTTCCACTGTGCCTGCGCGGGGTCCCATCACGTCACTTCCGGTGCCAGATGTGACGCGATGGGACTGGTGCAGACGGCTCGCTGCGGAGAGGCGAGCCCTAGGTAGGCCCGCGCGAGCCCCGCGCGGATGTGAGTGGGGCCAATTCCAGCCTCGCTACGCCCACGCACGGCTCACGGTTACATCCCTATTTAAACAAAAAATCGTGTTGTGTCAGCTTTCTATGAAAACATTTTAAAAACAATAAGCTAGTTGCTTATAAGAATGACAGTTGTTGAGCTAATCATTTGAAACTTGGCATCTATGATCTACCTAATGAAGTCTACAACTGTACAAAATTTCAAAGTAATCTAATAAAAATTGCCACAGGTACAGGAAGTAAAAATGTGCTGAAAATCGACACACTTCCCCTTTTTACTCCAATTTGTGGCACATGATGTCATATATTTCTTTCAAATTTTGGTGAAAATGTTTTGGTGGAAATATGGTGAAAATAGTGTACTTTATTTAGGCTTGTCAAGGAGGCATACCTTTCATTGATTTGGTGAAGATCCAAAATGCTTACTTTTGAGTAAAAACAAACGAACAAAAAATCCACTAGCTACATCTTTAAAGTAATATGTAGTTTGATCCTCAGGGAACTGGGGTGGTGGGCTTCTGGTGGGAACTGGGGTGGTGGGTTCTGCTCAGGTGGGCGAAGCAGAAGGATCAGGACCTCACACCACATCTCTGAAAGCAGAAATGCAGCACAAGGGACCTGATCCCTGATCTTCCTTTCCACGTTGTAAGGAAAGGAAATAAGAGGATTGGTACCCATGTGCTGACTTTCTGAAGGCAGACAGACAGCGTGAGGGCTCAAATCTTTGCTGTTCTTTTATGTGTGGTAGGGAAAAGGATGTACAAGGATCATGTCTCACCCTTGGGTACATTCACACATTACACTGAACATGCGTTCACACCCTATGCATGCTCATTAAGATGGTTATGAGAATCTAGCCCTGTTCAGTTATTTTGCTCACATGTAAGTTCTACACACAAGGAGAGCGAGTGGGAATAAATCCACTAGCTCCACACCACTCCCTCACTGTTCTTGTTGCCTTCTAGATGTGAAAGGTGACTGTCTGTAAAGGAAAGCCTCCTCTATCCATAGAAAGTCTCCCTGACATTTTAGAATCCTGATGCTGAACATAATCAAGTTTGCCCAGTGCAGCTCTCCTGTCAGCATTCGGACAGTGGGGGGGAGTGGTAGCAGGAAATGGTTAACCTGGTGCCCTCCAGATGTGGTGGACTCCAACTCCCATCATTCCCAGCCAGCATAGCCATGCTGCTCAGAAATAATGGAAGTTGCAATTCAACTGATCTAGGCTGCATCGCTCCCTTCCCGACCTCTTCTTCCTTGAAACACTGTGTGCGGTCCGTGTATTTGCAGCAAATGCGGCTATCTTCAGAGAAAGCATTCCAGCCCGGCAGCACTTCCTGGAATGTCCATGTGACCACCTATGTGATGTGCCCTGGTGTGGTCACATGATCATTCCAGGAATTGCCTGTCAGGCTGGAATGCTATCTCTGAAGACAACTGCGCTGCTACAAGCACAAAAGGAGGTTTTCTAAAGTAGTAAGAACTTTAGAAAAGCTCCTTTCTAGCTGAAAAGATTGAGAGAGAGAAAAAGTCATGCAGACCATGCAGGCACTTGCGATCAATCTCAAGTCAAATACAGTAATACCTTGGATTGCAAGTAACTTGGTTTGAGAGTGTTTTGCAAGACAAGCAATTTTTCAAATATTTATTTAATTTTTTTTGACTTGATATACAAGTGACGTCTTGCAATACAAGTACTGCAGTACGGCTTATATTAAAAATCTCTGTACAAATTTTTTTTGGGGGGATTTCGTTTTGATATAAGAGTGTTTTGGATTACAAGCACGTTTCTGGAATGAATTATGCTCTCAATCCAAGGCATGACTGTAACTAAGTTTGTTTGATAGCTATCCAAGGCCAATACACATATGAACATCACAAACATAGCACATTCGACTTATAAGCCACCTAATTTTGCATTTTGCCAGTATCACTAGTATTTACCTTTCCATTGAGTCCATTTGTAGCTCAAAATAGGATCTCAATTTAAATCACCATCTTGGATCATAGCTAGCTCCACCTCCTTCTCACTAGAATTGTTAATGTGTCCTATGAATACGATGATATCCTCAAAATTGACAGTCATCAGGAAGGGCCTGTTGAATATGATTAGAGGGGGTGGGAAAATGGGAACAATTTAAGGGTAGGTGATAGCTGCAGCTGTGGGGCCATTCTCATGGACATTCAAATAAGCATTGTTGTGAATAGCCTGTAAAGAAAGGAAGTAAGAATAAGTAGAGAAAAGTGACCCAGATTTTATTTTATATTACAGTCCTGCAAGGCAGAGAGATCAATTTAATGTCTTAGGAGACTTTGTTATTCAGTCATTTCTCCCATGGTCTATAGATATTACTCTCCCAACCAATCCCAAGGTTTTGTGCATGTCATATTCTTGAACTGACTGAACTGGAAGAATTTACCCATGAATTTCCCTCTCCAAACTGATCATTAGTGAAGTGTCCCCACCCCCAACAAGACTTGAAAATCCTTTGATGTTTGAGTGTTTCTTTGCAATGCTCAAGATTATGTGAGAGGTTTTTTGAGTATTCAAAAATAAAACTTGAACAAAAAACACACCAAAAATGTTGTACAGCCTCCCCTGCCTCCCCTTTTTATTAACTCATATTTTAATCTACCTCACATAGCTGTTGAGGTTACCCCAGAAATGTCACTGAAGGATGGTAAGAAAATCTGTTACATAAATGCAACCAACAACTATTTTTTCCAGCAGATGTTAACAACAACTCTACTGAGGGTCAGACATGCACATAGACACATGCACACCTTTTGACAGCTTCATTTGGCCTCTGGAGGAGGTGGTCAGAGCATAAAAGGGATAGATGAAGGATCAGGAAGTTGGGCTTTGCCCCATGATACCAATTGGGCATGAAGCCAATGAGGAGGAATGTGTTGCCTTCCAGATGCTGTTGGGCTGCAAATCCCATCAGCCGTAGCCAGATTAGCTGCTGTACAACAACCTTTGGAAGTCCACAGGTTCCCCATCCCTACACTAAGGCCTTCCCACCACAGAGTTCATACAGGCTTGTCAACAGAGCCAAGTGTGTAGTATACCTGGCTCTGTCTGAGGGGCCTAGAGCAAGAAGGAGATTCTCTGACAATTGTGGACAAGCTGGAGGAGGAGGAAGATACCTGGATAGCATTGTCTTAGTAGGGATCTTCTCAAATGATTCAGGTTGGGAGAGGCACTCCGTCAGGTGTTGTGGTCCCAAGCCATACAAGGCTTTATAGGTTAAAACCAGCACCTTGAATCAGGCTTGGAAGCATACAGGCAGCTAATGCAAGTGGACCAGAATTAGTGTTATGTGTTATATGTTCAGACCTTCTGGTCCCAGTTATTACTCTGGCAGTGCCTGCTGCATTTTGCATGGGCTGCAGCTTCTAAACAGTCTTCAGTCCCATGTGGAGTGAATTGCAGTAATCTAACTTGGAGATTACCAGAGCATAGATGACTGAAACCAGGTTATCCCTGTCCAGATAGGGTTGTAGCTGGGCCACCAGCTGAAGCTGGTAGAAGGCACCCTGTGCCACTGAGGCTACCTGGGCCTCAAGTGACAGATGGCTCCAGGAGGACCCCCAAGCTATGAACCTGCTCCTTCAAGGGGAGTGCAACCCCATCCAGAACAGCACCCTCCATCCAGTCAAAGGAATCATCCACTAACAACACCTCAGTCTTGTTTGGATTGAGCCTCATCTAGTCCATTGTTGCAGTCAGGCACTGATTTATCACATCCTCAGCCTCACCTGATGAAAAGATGAAAAGGAGAAGTAGAGCTGCATGTCATCAGCATACTGATGGCCATTCACTCCAAAACTCCGGATGACCCCACTCAGCAGTTTCATGTAGATATTGAATAGCATGGGAGCAAAATCAACCCCTGGGGATCCCCATGCTGGAGAATCATAGAATCATAGAAAAGTAGAGTTTGAAGGCGCCTACAAGGCCATCAAGTCCAACTCCCTGCTCAGTGCAGGAATCCAGGTCAAAGCATCCCTGACAGATGGCCGTCCAGCTTCACCTTGAATGCCTCCTGAGTGGGAGAACTCACCACCACCTCCCTAGGTAATCCATCGGGACAAGCAATATTCCCCAAGCACCACCTTCTGGATCCGGACATCCAAGTAGGAGTGGAACCACTGCAATGCAGTACCCCCCACTCCCAACTTAGACAGCCGCCCCAGAAGGGTACCATGGTCGATGGTATCGAAAGCTGCCAAAAGATCCAGGAGTATCAGCAGACTCACATTCCCCCTGTCTTTCTCCCAGCATAGGTCATCATATAGGGCAACCAAAGTTGTTTCTGTGCCAAAACCTGTTCTGAACCCCAACTGAAATGGATCCAGATAATTGGTCTCATCCAAGAGTGTCTGGAGCTGGTTGGCCACAACCTGCTCAAGGACCTCACCTAGGAAAGGAACATTTGACACTACCCTAAAGTTATTAAGATCTTCCGGGTCCAGATAGGTTTTCTTCAGGAGTGGTCTCACCGCCGCCTCTTTCAGACAACATGGAACCACTCCCACTGGGAAGGAGGCATTGATCACCTCCCTGGCCCAGCTGGCTCTTCCCTCCCGGCCAGTTTTGGTAAGTCAAGAAGAGCCAGGGTCCAATACGGAAGTGGTTGCACGAACATTTTTCTCTTGCTGTTACTTCCAAACCTTCTTCCAGATTGCATCCATATTTACTTGGTTCCACTGAACGTATTAGGGACCACAGAGAATGGTTGCCTGCCCATATTAGCATAGTCCAGGGGAAGGCAACCTTTTTGGGCCTAAGGGCACATTTGACATTTTGAAAAAGTGTCCTAGGCACCATCACAAATTGTGGGGGGTAAAATATTGGGAGCTCCCCACCCTGCATCTGGGTTCTCACTTTTCCTGTCAGCCTTTTCTGGATTCCTCCTTTTCTTGCTGACCCCTGGCATAGCCTCATGGGACTTTAATTTCTTAGGAATACCGGTAAGCATTTTTATAGGAACTAACTGTTTCCCAATAACCGTGAGCTCCTGCCATGGTCAGAAAGGTGCTGCAGACACTGAAACGGTGGCACGGAAAGTTAAATGACAAAATCCCAACATTTTAAAAACATTTTTTATTATAACAATGCTTTGCAGGCATTGTCTTATTCCATCTCAGAACCACTGGAATTAGGCTGACTCTAGCACAAAGTGGAAAATGCATTTTTTAATCATCCAGAAAGGGTGTAATTGTAAATTTCTGACAGGTAATTTATTGATTATATTTCCGTTGGGTTGATAACTTTCCCTGAAAAGAGGATGGTGTGTGTTGGTTTATTAATAATTAGCAGCAGGTAGGGCATGTTTATTTTGATAGCAGTATTAGGACCAGCAACCCTTGAAGAAATCTCAATAACAGTGACAGCAGCTGCCTCAGTTCCACCCTCATGAATATCCACAACAGCCTTGTGAATAGCCTGCAGGGAAATAACAACATTTTACTGTCTACAAATGCAATAGGGATTAGGTTGCCCTAAGAATTTCTTAGACATATGAGTAACTTTGCAAGCATAGGGTCACTAGGGGAGGAATGGGTTAATGGGAACTAACCTGCCTAACCACACCCACTTCCTTCCACACTTGGGAATCTTCCTTAGGGGAAGTTTCTCTCTCCCTTCCTTCCAGATCTTCACCAAGCAACATGTGCCTGGCTGGCTCTCTTCTAGCCATGCTGATTTCCAACTGACTCTAAGGAACCTTAAGCTGTGCCTGCATGGACTAACATGCATGCAAGAACACCAGATGTTGTGAGTACAATAAACTTGTTGTTTTGTTTGATATAACTAGTCTGGATTGTTTTAATCCTAAGTAGCCTTTATGGGTCAGACCACGTGGTGGTGAGCCACCTTGCAGTTTTGAGTCAGGTTAGTGGGAAAAGCTTCTGCACACCTCTGCTGTGATATACCAAATCCCTTCCCCAACATAATTCACCTGTGATGGCAGGAAAAATACCTCTATGATCCTTAGAAATATCAAAAAGAGCTAGATGAACTTTGGTGGCTTAGAGTATAGGCCCTTAACCAACAGAGGAGAGGAGGAATGTTGCCATAAGAACATAAGAAGAGCTGTGTTGGATCAGACCAAAGGCTTATCTAGTCCAGCAGCCTGTTTCTTACAGTGGCTAACCAGATGCCCCTGGGAAGCCCACAAGCAGGACATGAGGGCAATAGTGCCCTCCCCAGCAGAGGTTTTTCAGAAGCATGTTTAGATTCCACCTAAACATCAGGAAAAATTTCCTGACTGTCCGAGCAATAAGACAATGGAACCAACTACCTAGGGAGGTGGTGGGCTCTCCCACTCTGGAGGCATTCAAGGTGCAGCTGGACAGCCATCTGTCGGGGATGCTTTGACCTGGATTCATGCATTGAGCGGGGGGTTGGACTCGATGGCTTGGTAGGCCCCTCCTTCCAACTCTACTTTTCTATGATTCTATGATACTGGAGGTAGTATATAGCCATCATTATTCATAGCAATTGTTAGCCTTATCCTCTATGAATTTGTCAAATCCCCCTTTAAAGCAATCACCACACCTTGTGAAAGCAAATTCCACTGAGTGCTGAGCGAAGAAGTACTTTATTTTGTTTGTTCTGCATCTCCTACCATTTAGCTTCATGGGATGTTCTAGCATTATGAGAGAAGTGGGAGAAAAAACCCGTTCTTTCTATCCACTTTCTCCACACCATGCACCATTTTATAATCCCCCTTGATTATCTTTTTTCCTTTCTTTTCTAAACTGGATTAACAGTGTAACCTTCCTTCATAGGGGGAAAAGAAAGAACAGTTCCAGTTCTAATTCTTAGGTGACCCACTTCTTATATCCCTCCGCTGTGAGAACTCGATTTATTCCTATTCTCTGCTTCCAGTTCTTTAGCAAGTTACTGATCCACAAGAGGACCTGTCCTCTGATTGCATGACTGCTAAATTTTCTTAAAAGTCTTTGGTCGTAGGGATGTATGAGAAATTCTTTTCAATTAATTTATGACCAGAATATACCCCCTTCATATCTCCTGAACCTTAACGTGAACATGAGTGCAATCTGAGTTCAAAACTCTTACATTCCCAAGCTTTGTGATGCTGTTGATTGGGGAGGGGAAAGAATGCACATATTTTTTAAAAGTGAACACAAACACACTTTAGCCAATGGGAGAATACTGCATACCTTTTGAAAGCACTCCTAAGTACATACCCAAATATGCATTCAACTACTTCAGCATTTTAATGCAAAAGGGGGGGGGAGTTCACAATCTGATATAGATGTAAGTTGGAGTGAGCTTCAAGGTGGAACATCAATGGGATTTACTGATTTCCACTTCAATATTTGGGTGAGGGACTTTGTCAAAACTTTTTTGTTAGCCCAAGTATATAATGTCTACCAGATCCACATGCTAGTCGTCACTCCAAAAACTCCAAAAGGTTAGTGAGGCAGGACTTACCTTTGCAGAAACCATATTGATCCTTCCTCAGCAAAACCAAGTCCACTATGTGATTAGTACTTCCAGTGGAGGCCGATGGCTCCAGTGTCAGTGGGGTTTTGCATCCACTCTGGATTTCACTCCGAACTTTAATAGAGCTATCCATGGTGCTGAAATAGGTTCATCACCATAGACAGCTCCTTAAAAGTTGGGAATAAATCCAGAGTGGATACACAGATCCACTGACATTGGAGTCACCAGTCTCCATTGGGTACTTCTATCTTTCGCTCTCTTCTCGGGGACGTGTTGGGGCCTTGGGGGAGTGTGAGGGCTTTGGATTCAGCAGATACAAAGCCTCCCCCAATTCACCCACAGCATGTCCCCTTTTTGCCCTTACCATCATTGGCACACTGATGGCAGAGTGGCAAGGGCAGTGGAGGTTTCCACACCCAGAGGTTTGCAAGGGCAGACCTCCTTCTCTGTCTGTGACTTCTGTCTCCACAGGTGGAAAGGACAAATATCCACTCTATCCTGTGTGCTTTGGGATACCTTTGCAGGGACCATAGGATCACAGCCTTAACATGTAACTTGAGGGATTTGACATTTGCCATCAACAGGTTGCAGCAGCTAGGGTTGTGCATGAAGCTCGATGGGGGGGTGGAAGCTCAGTGAACTCGCTGGGCTTGACACCCCCAAGCTCCACTCGACTTACCATTCCCTAGCCCAGCCGAGCTGGGGAAAGGAACTTCCAGTTTCCGGCGCTACGTTCTTTATGTAAAAAACAGCATAAACTATGTTAAGATAGCTGTAATTTGCATAACTGGCGCTACTTTTTTATGTTAAAAACAGCACAAAATACATTAGAACAACCACAATTTGCATAGTTTGCATACACCACGCAAATTGTGGTTGTTCTAACGTATTTTACGCTGTTTTTAATGTAAAAAATGTAGCGCCGGGGACCTGGAAGTCCAACAAGCACCTCAGCTAGCGCTCACCGGAGGCTCGGCTCACACGGCGGTGGCACTCATTGAGCGCCCCACGAGCCGAGCACCGGGCTCAGCGCCCATCCTAGTTGCAGCTTGTCATTAATGCAGGTCCTTCAGTTCCACAGTTTCAGGATACACCACTGTACCTCAGGCTTCTCTTTTAGTTGATATATATAAAAATGGCTTCTCATTACCTCCAGCTAGTGGCAATGTCTCATCCTATTCTTTTGGATCCCAAACTGTGCTAGCAATGACCCTTCTTGACTTCTTAACTTTGATACAGGACCACTGAAATATAACTGCATGGGGGTATGTGTGGTGACTTTAGAAAAGTTGTAGCTGGTGTCTCCTGATGTAACATCACACAGAATCACCCTACCAGCAACCCCTGCTGAATCCCGCTTGAATGAATTGCTTGCTGTCAGTTTTTAGATAATGCAGCAATAACTTTAGTAAAAAACAACAACAACAACTGATCATGACTCATTAATTTTTTTTAATGGTACCGGATTAAAGGTAAAAGGCATGGCAATATTTAACCCCAACCCCACTCACGTACTTACTGTGGAAACTTTCAGATTGCGTTGTCCAGTAATTCCAGACAGGTCAGCATTGTCACTGAAGGCATCAATCACACCCAGACTTTGCAACAAGTCTTTGACATTGTAGAATGCAGAAATGGAAATTTTTGGAATGTACAGCTGTATTTCTCTGGTTAACAAAAGAACAACAACAATCCATATATCTGATAATGAGCACAACACATTTGAATTAGATCACATTTAATGGTATAAATGGCATTTGCAATGTCTGAGCTACATATAATTTAATGGGGGATAGTATTGGATATTTATATTGGTTTATCATTTGTACCAATAATGGTCTGATTTCTTTGCCCTCCTTTGCTTGTGTTTTGCCTCTGCTACTATAGTGTGTCAGGGAGTGCCAAACTAGAGGAGGAACTGTGAGTACCAAGTTCTGGCCTCAAAAAAAGAAAGAAAGTATTTTCTCCTGGAGTTGGCTGACTCAGGAACCTCCAGTTCTAATCATTGCATGGCCTAATTCCTCATGCCATGAATACCCAAGGGCCACACCCATAATTTATCACCAAAAAAGTCATTTCCAGCTGAATTTGACACAAAACAATACAGTTCAACCAACTAAAAGTAGAAATCATAAGTTGAATATCATAACCATCAGGTGTTTGTAACAATGAGCTAGTGAACTCTTTGTCAGAAGTTCCTACTGGCATTAACGAACGCCTGTTAACTCTTCGATTAAAGCTCGCCAATAACCAGCAGGTAACTATCTTGAGCGCTTATGCGCCAACATTAGATGCTGATGAAGACATCAAGGAAATTTTTTATACCCAGTTGGACACTCTCCTGTCAGAGATACCTAAGGAGGATAAAATTATCCTCCTGGGCGATTTTAACGCAAGAGTCGGGCGTGAATTTGATTTATGGCCAGAAATAATTGGAAAAGACGGAGTTGGTAATAGCAACCCGAACGGAATCTTACTTTTGTCTATATGTGCAGAGCATAATCTCACTATTACAAACACGCTCTTTCGACAAAAGAATAAGTTTAAAACATCATGGCAGCACCCATGGTCAAAGCACTGGCATCTTCTGGATTATGTAATTGTCCGTGTTAGAGATCGCCGCGATGTACTTCTTACTAGGGCCATGGTGAGTGCCGACGACTGCTGGACAGACCACCGACTAATCCGGTCCACTATGGTTATCAACATTGATCCCCAGTGTAGGCTTCAAGGAAGGAAACCAAGGCGTAAAATGAACATCCACGCCCTTCAAGATCCTATTAAGCAAACTCGTCCTCAATCACTTCTTAAGGAACATCTACCTACGGAACCTCCTGACAACATTGAGGACCATTGGTCTAAGCTGAAAACCTCCATTACTGCAGCTTGTGAACAAACCATTGGATATGAAACTAAGAAACATCAGGATTGGTTTGATGAAAATGATAATGAGATTAAATATATAATTGACCAAAAAAGGAAAGCCTTCCAAATATGGCAAAATGATATTAACTGCGCTGCCAAGAAAAAAAATCTATGCTAGTGCAAAGGCTGAGGTCCAAAGAAGAACAAGGGAACTTAAGAACGCCTGGTGGAAAAAGAAAGCTGAAGAAATTCAACAACTTGCAGAATCTCATGATGCACGGGGCTTTTTTAAGGCCACAAGGGCCATTTATGGACCAAAAACCTATGGTACAAACCCTTTACAATCAAAAGATGGCACCAAACTCTTAAAAGACAAAGAATCTATTGCACTGCGTTGGAAAGAGCATTATTATGACCTTTTAAATCGTAAATCTAAGATGGATAATGAGATTTTTTTCGCAAATCCCGCAAAAACAAATTAGAGAGGAACTTGCAATACTCCCCACTTTGGATGAAGTAAAAAAAGCCATTAACCAAATGAAGAATAACAAAGCTAATGGACCAGATGGGATTCCTGCTGAAATCTTTAAAGAAGGGGGACTCCCAAAGCAGTTACTTGTACAACATCTTCATAAACTCATCGAAAAAATCTGAACTTGTACAACATCTTCATAAACTCATTGAAAAAATCTGGATAAGAGAAGAGATCCCAGAAGACTTCAGGGATGCCATAATTATCACCCTCTTTAAGAAAGGTGATAGAACAGACTGTGGAAACTATCGGGGCATTTCTTTCTTAGCTACCGCAGGTAAAATATTTGCCAGGATTCTCGCAAACCGTCTTCTATCTATTTCAGAAGAGATCCTCCCTGAAACTCAATATGGTTTCCGCCCCTCTAGAGGGACAGTAGACATGATTTTTACTGCACGTCAGCTCCAAGAAAAATGCCCGGAGCAAAATCAACCCCTTTATATCGCATTTATTGATCTTGCTAAGGCCTTTGATACTGTAGACCGAACAGCTCTCTGGACTATCCTTATGAAAATTGGATGCCCCAATAAATTTGTGAATATCTTGCGACTTCTACATGATGGCTACGGTCTTGGACAACAACGGCTCTCATGGTGCTCCATTTAAAGTGGGATCAGGTGTTAAACAGGGATGTGTTATCGCCCCAACATTATTTGCTATTTTCATCGCCATGATTTTACATCTTGTCGAGGGGAAACTTCCCACTGGTGTGGGAATTATATATCGAACAGATGGAAAGTTTTTTAATCTCAGCAGGCTGAAAGCAAAAAGTAAGGTAATTACAACCTCCATTGTGGAACTTCAGTATGCTGATGATAATGTGGTCTCCGCACATTCAGAGGATGATCTCCAAACTATCCTAAATGCTTTTGCAGAAGCATACGGAAAACTTGGTCTCTCACTTAACATCAAAAAAACCAAAGTGCTTCATCAGCAAGTGCAAGCTAACCCTTTGGTGATGCCATCTATCCAGCTTGGCGGGACAATACTGGAAAATGTCGATCATTTTCTCTATCTTGGCAGCTATCTTTCTGTTACAGCTGACATCGACAGTGAAATCCAGCATCGTCTGAGCTCCACAAGTGCCGCGTTTTCTCGAATGAAACATAGAGTGTTCAAGGATCGGGATATTTGTAAGAAGACCAAAACACTGGTTTATGAAGCCATTGTATTACCAACTTTATTGTATGCCTGCGAAACATGGACTATCTATAAACGTCACCTCCAACTCCTTGAAAGATTTCATCAACGTTGCCTCCGGAAAATCCTGCAAATTACTTGGGAAGATAGGCGAACAAATGTCAGTGTACTGGAAGAAGCAAAGACTACTAGCATTGAAAAAATGATCCTTCAACGCCAACTTCAGTGGACCGGTCATGTTGTTCGAATGCCTGACTGCCGTCTCCCAAAGCAGTTACTTTATTCCCAACTCAAGGATGGAAAGCGGAATCATCATCATCATCAGGCGATCACTCGTGACCGAGTAAGATTGTCTTCCGGGATAAAAGGAGGAAATTCTAAAGAAGATTGTGTAGACTCTAGCGATGGGTCCGTAAGTGACTGTGGAGGCCAATTCTAGATCCACACAGCTTCCCACAGTGAGGACAAAGGTTACCAGATAGAAGATGGTCCTGTAAAGGATTCATTTGACGTGCTTTTCGCTTAGCACGTTTCTCCCTTTCACCTTGCACTCGGGCTTCTTCAAAGTCCATGAAACCTTTGTGAAAGGCCAACCTCCATTTAGATCGTTCATGGGCCAGAGCTTCCCAGTTTTCGATGTTTATATTGCATTTTTTTAGATTAGCCTTATGAACATCTTTAAACCTCTTATATTGACCACCGATATTCCGCTTTCCATCCTTGAGTTGGGAGTAAAGTAACTGCTTTGGGAGACGGCAGTCAGACATTCGAACAACATGACCGGTCCACTGAAGTTGGCGTTGAAGGATCATTTTTTCAATGCTAGTAGTCTTTGCTTCTTCCAGTACACTGACATTGGTCAATATAAGAGGTTTAAATATGTTCTTAAGGCTAATCTAAAAAAATGCAATATAAACATCAAAAACTGGGAAGCTCTGGCCCATGAACGATCTAACTGGAGGTTGGCCTTTCACAAAGGCTCTATGGACTTTGAAGAAACTCGAGTGCAAGGTGAAAGGGAGAAACGTGCTAAGCGAAAAGCACGTCAAATGAATCCTTTACAGGACCATTTTCCATCTGGTAACCTGTGTCTTCACTGTGGGAAGCTGTGTGGATCTAGAATTGGCCTCCACAGTCACTTACAGACCCATCGCTAGAGTCAGACATTCGAACAACATGACCGGTCCACTGAAGTTGGCGTTGAAGGATCATTTTTTCAATGCTAGTAGTCTTTGCTTCTTCCAGTACACTGACATTGGTCAATATAAGAGGTTTAAAGATGTTCTTAAGGCTAATCTAAAAAAATGCAATATAAACATCAAAAACTGGGAAGCTCTGGCCCATGAACGATCTAACTGGAGGTTGGCCTTTCACAAAGGCTCTATGGACTTTGAAGAAACTCGAGTGCAAGGTGAAAGGGAGAAACGTGCTAAGCGAAAAGCACGTCAAATGAATCCTTTACAGGACCATCTTATTCCTCCTTGTAAAAAATAAAATAAAAAAAAATTATCCTGGAAGACAATCTTACTCGGTCACGAGTGACCGCCTGACTGACTGATTTGATGGTGCTCCTTGGAGAACCCAGGAAAAATAATCCCCCCTAACCCACTCCCCAAGGAACTATAACACTAGGGTTGCCATATTCCAGGTCTGGCTAATTTGCATATTATACAAATTACTTGCCAATTATACAAATCATGTGGTATGTTGGGAAACAACTTCCCCTGTCGATTTCCTCTTCCAAATCACCCCTTTCAAAGTTGCTTTATAGGAAAGAAACATATCATTGGATTTTCTTAGAAACTTCTGCAAGTTATTTGTACTTGAACCTTCAAAGGCTAAATAAACATTCAATAAACAAACAAACAAACAAACAAACACCTTTCAGTTTAACATGTTGTGTTAAGGGCTTTCCATGTTCAGTCAAGTTCCAAAAATGCTGGGAAATTATGGCTGTTAAGGGCCACACCCTTAACAAATGTGTTGTTTTGGCAAAATGTGTCTATGGTATGGTATTCTATGCTGTGGTTAGTTCCAGAGTCACCCCTACCTTGGAGCTAGATGGTTATCACTGGCAGAGTGATGGATCTCATTCCCAGATGTCTCTGTTTGCTGAAAGAGGCACATGGAATTGATGCAACTGAAGCTACCATTCCCCATTACCAGTACCCAACTAGAAACCAGTACCATCCATATAGAATGATGGTGTTGGAAGGGAGGTATTGATGGGAGAGATTGCCCCATGCTGGCAATGCTAACACAGGGTCAACCCCACCACCACCACCACCAAAATGGGGTGGTGGTGACGCAACAACACACATGCACCATACAATGCCTTTTAAAAGACATTTAAAAGGAATGGGTCATAGTTCAGTGGCAGAGCACATTCTCCGCATGCAGAGGGACCCAGGTTCAATCCCTGCCATCTTCATGTTGGGTTGGAAAATAACACTGGATAGCCACAGCCAGTTGGCATATAGACAATACTGAATTAGATGGACAAATGATCTCCCTCAGTATAAGGCAGCTTCCAATATAGACAGCCCTGTGGCTCACGCTGGCTCAGCTTGTCTGAGTGTGGAAAGCTAAGTAGGGTCAGACCTGGTTATTACTTGGATGGGAGACCCCTCCTGTAGTTTCCTGCATTGAGCAGGGGGTTGGACTCGATAGCCTTGTAGGCTCCTTCCAACTCTATGAAATCTACCCAGTTTGGTTTTAAAGTAAGTGACTTTATCCTGTTCTGTAATACATTATAAGTAACCATAATACAGCAGCAACATTTAAACAGAGCACGAAGAAGACTTACTCATATGTAAAGGATTTTTTCCATCTAGCCAGCACTTCAACAGCCAAAGTACCCTCCACATGTTCCATTTTCCCTCTGTCTGGCAGAATGAACAAGGCAGACACACCTCCTTTATATGGAACTTCCACCACCCAGCAAGATAAATAGTTATCACGGAGAAAGTTGTAATTGCCTTGTCGGTGCATCATGTGGACTTTCACAGTTGTGACTGCATCTATGAAAAAATCATCTTCTACAGTCCAGTCAGTGTCAAAAGGGTTTTCCCAATAGGCTATGGAGGAAAAGAAACATGTGTGAATGCTAACTCCCAAATAGGCAAAGTTCTCTATAATACTTACATATTTATTTATGTAAATCAATTAAAAAGCAATACAAGAGACCTGGAATTGTGTGTAAAGAAAATAAATCCCAAATCCAACTAAGGGCACAATACAATGAGGATGCCCATAAGCCTCCGAACTCGGCTCACGCTAGCTCAGCTTGTCTGAGTGTGGAAAGCTAAGCAGGGTCAGGCCTGGTTATTACTTGGATGGGAGACCCCTCCTCTAGTTTCCTGCATTGAGCAGGGGGTTGGACTCGAAGGCCTTGTAGGCTCCTTCCAACTCTATGATCTATGAAATCTATGAGTTACTTGGAGGGCAGGAGGAACACGGAGGTGAAGATCACCACTGCACTCCTCGCACCCTGCAACTCAGCTAGATGGCTGATTTTTGCCATCTAGCTTAGGCACGGATGGGGTGGGAAGGAGGCTGAGGAACTTTGGATGGGGAGGGAAGGAGGCTGGAGCAGGTGGAGGGCACTCCAAGCACAGAGTCCTGCTCCAAGGTTGGAGCTCTTTTCCAACCTCGGAGCTGGGACTCCGAAAAACCTTATGGCCCTCTAGATCCTGTCTAGGGCTCATAGGATTGCTCTGCCCATGGACCATGGAAGTCACCTGGGCAAGAGCAAAAGTAAATGCATTAATGGGTAAAGCAGAAGAACACTAGTAGAGAGATGTACTGAACAGAGGAGCACAATGTACTGCTTACTAGAAATATCCCTTATTATGTCTCTGATTTTGAACTGAAAGACAAGTGAAAAATCCAACATATCAAGCACCACCAACATTTGGAAAATTCACCTCTTTTTTTTAAAAAAATGAAACTTCAGGATTCTGTTGTACCAATTTAATCCTGTCATATTCTGCTCCAAAACCAAACCTCCCCCTACCCACCAGTTGCTTTGCTGCCCAGTTGTTGACTATGGGTTGGATACAGATTTACTCATGCTCAGGGTAAACCCATTGAAATCAAAGGGATTTAAGTTAGTCAGGGCTAAATTGTCCTATGGATTACAATCGTTCTATTCTAAGCGTGACTTAAGTCCAGATTCAAGTTTTTGCACCTAGAAAATTCCTTTTATTTGAAGTCTCCTGAATATTTACTGCCCCCAAATATTATGTATTTTTTTCTCAACATACCTTTGAAGAAAATATAGTTCACAAGAACCATTACCGTTTCTGGATCAAGGCCCTCAACTGCATGGGTTATTCTCCCATGGGTTTTGTTCTGCACATACTCATTTATCTGCTTTTCAGCTGCTGAAGAATTGTTGAAGTCGCAAGAAAAGCCTTCAGCTTCATACAAGGTCTTGGCATTGTCCAGAAATATAGGCAGTATTTTCAAGGATTCTTTTATAAACAAGGCATTCCCTATGGTTACATGTGCTTTGTCATTTGGATGGTTAAGAACATGGATGAGCTGGTGGAAACCTTTGTGTATCTCATTCTCCTCAGTCTCTGACAAGTTAAAAGCAAGCCCTTTGTAAATCTGGCTTTTGGTTTCAAGTTTGGCACCCAGGGCCAGCAATGCAAAAGCTGAAGAGATGCTGGGAGGAGAAAAGAAAACATTTTTGGCAGTTGGATTAGACACTATTTGCCTGTAGAATTGGAATGCAAAGTTAGCATTACTGGGAGCTATCTTATCATAGTATCTGGCCTTATTTCCCTGTTCTTCCAAAGAAGAATCTTGATCTTCAAATATGATTTTATCTCTGTCGCTTTCTGGTTCATTGTCGTGTCCTGGGGTGTGATGACAATGGACTTGAAGAACAATCAGTAACAAGGAGAAATAAGTGGACTTCATTGGGATCTGTAATTCTTCTGCCTAAAAATTCCTACAGACATTAAAAGAAACAATGTTTAATTCAATTATCCTGCTCAACTCCATTTAAAGGAGTGGATTTTGCTCAAGAGGGCATTTCATTGGAAATGACTGGGACTTGCAAACAGGACAGGAAATAAAGGAGCACCACAGTGGTAAACAGGCTGAATTAAGGCCACATTTAACATTACAATAGCATGTGCAGAGGTGTCTGAATGCGTGAGAAGTTAGTCTCTTAAGGGTCCTGCAGGCAGCTGTAGGATGAACCTGCCCCTGCCCAGGGAGAAGGGTGGCAATTGTCCCCACCCTGTCTCATAAGTCACATATATGCTTTTGAATAGGGAGAAGGGATCCCGGTTCACCCTTTCCCAGGAGGACGAGACAGGCAATCTGTACCATACCCATGGGCCACGCAGCCCTGAGTGGCAAGTCTTTGGCACCGCCATTCACCATAAAGGTGCCTGAAGAGTGCTCATCACCAAACCTCATCCCTATATGTAATTCCCCACACATTCCTTTGAAACGGAACTGTACCATCCTAATTAATCTGCAATACTGTTCCTCTCCCTGCACACACACACACCCCACTTCCTGGCACTCAGTGCAGAGTAGGCAAAAAAGAAAAAAAGAAAAGAAACCCTGTCGATAGGTAAAACCAAAAAGCTACTTGGCTCTCAAAACGTGCCAAGCTAATCTTACCCTGGACTAAGGGATAGTGAATGGATGCCAGAAATGAAAGAAGCCTGGTGAGGGGTGGGGCTGGCTTACTTAACCATCCAAACCACACCCTTCTCAGCATGGACACAATGTGCATTTGCACACCAGCATCACAGGGGGCCTGTCTCCTTCCGGCCTGTATGCAAACGTGTGCCCAGCCAAAGCTCTCCAGGCTGAGCAGTGGAATAACCTCCTTTTAAAATGCTGGATCATGCTGTTGATCTATAAATTCACACAACATCTATAAATACACACAACATCTAACAGTCACTTTCCTTGTGAGTAGCGTATGGGACAAGAAATTTTAAAAAGTTAGTGTGGTGTAGTGGTGGGAGTGTTGGACTGGGAGTCAGGAGATCCAGGTTCTAGTCCTCGCTCAGCCATGAAACTCACTGGGTGACTTTGGGCCAGTCACTGACTCTCAGCCTAACCTACCTCACAGGGTTGTTGTGAGGATAAAACAGAGAGGAGGATTGTGTAAGGCGCCTTGGGTTCCTTGCAGGAAAAAAGGTGGGGTATAAATATAATAAAAATAAAAATATATAATAAAATAAATAAATAAATTGTATACGACAATGAAATTTCGATAAAATACTTCCCCCCATTTTTAAAAAAACTACCATTGAATCATTCTAAGTGTCAAATATGTGTTTCAATTTTTGTTTAAAGTTTGCAAGCTTGCTGCCGTGGATTCTAGAGTAGTCATAATGATTTTAGCTAATGTAGTCATTTAAAAAATATTTTGACATCATTACAATTCATCTTCTTAAGAGTAAACCTATTTCATTTTTCATCGCAATAGGGTGCTTAACTATTTTCCTCCAGGCAGCTCCAGTGTTGGCTCCTTTAACATTTCTGGGCACTAGTAAGAACAGGTACATTGCATTTCGTTAGAATATCAGTGGAGATCTGCCATTGATTTCATTGGTGTCCACTTTTTAGCCACCAGCCCTACACGCTACATACATAATTCACATTTCTTGTAAACAGCATGAATGAACACATATTTCAAATTTTTAGATGCTGGTTCTAAGTTGTGTGTGTGTTTTAAAGGAAGTCTACACTATTGTCCTGTTTTCCTGCATAAAAGAAGGAAAACCCACCATCTGCTCTGGCCACATGCTACATCATTGGGATCTGGCTATTGCATGCTGCATTGTGCCACATTTTGCAGTATGTCTGAACTTCCCCCCAGTGTTTTACTGGGAAACGGACAAAGTCCCATAAAAAATAAAATAAAAAACCTCTCTGAGATGTTGCATCCTGATACCTGTATTTTGACCCATGCAGAATAAAAAGTCTATCTAACCTAACAAACAGGAAAGTATTTTTGTTAGAGTTTTTGTCATTTGGGCTTGAATTAATGGCTGTAGTTTGCCATTCTGACTGTCATGCATTGCTTCCCTGCTTTTTCTTACAAAGCAGACTGAGGGAAGAACATGAAGTGGTGGTGGTGGTGGTGGTGGTGGGATGGGATGGGATGAAAGCTGTGCAGAGGACACAACAAAAACTTAAATAAAAGAAGGAAAATGTATATCATACTTACAGAATCTCCAAAAGAATCTTATGGTATTCTGCTGGTCTATGCTACTTGTTTATGTACCAGACTTATATAATCCCCAGGTTTCAGTATTAACCATTAAGCAGAGCAAATACGGGTTATCAAAGGGGACAGAGAGCAGAACATGATGCAATGGGCATCTTATCTCTGCACTTTGTGCAATGGTAAACAGATAAGGGATCATTTGCATGGGCCTTATGTCCGATGGTCTCAAAACCATTCTGCTCTAGGTTGCTCAACTGGAAGCAGTGGGGCTCCTCTCGTACCCTCCAACCAGTTCACAGATGGAAATAAGGATGCTCCTATGAATGCACAGGGGGCATGTGGCCCACAGTGCGCAAGGCATATCCACTTCATACTATACATGCTTTAAGCGGAATGCAAGAAATAATGAGGTGAATGTAGATTAGAATTGCTAATCAAAGCCAAAGATGAGCCAAGTTACTGTAATGTGGATTTGTTCCATTTTATAAGTAGTGAACACTGTCCTTGGGATGAATCTTCACCTTAATGAATCTATGAACTTCAAAGACATGCATTAAGTATGTATTATATAGTCAAAGAATTAAACATCTGGAAAACATATACCCATTTTAAAAGAAGGGCAACATCAAAGACTGATAGATGGCAACAAATGCTCTCCTTAATAGGCAGCCAGATGGATTCAGGGTCTTCTTCTTCACATGTCTACATTCTCTTGTGCAGCAAAGGATACAGATGTTTCCCCCTGCAAGTGGTGCCTCAGTTGTATGTGCATCATGCCATAGGTTCCTTGATCCCATGAAACTGAGGCATCTCCATGCACACTAGTTTAAGAGTTTTGTTGAATAATTTATTCAAGCTTATTTTTCAAGTGCATTAGCATGAGACACTAACAAACCACATAATGGGACTTGCTTCCAGGTACGTGTGTATAGGATTGCAGCCAGTACAGCCTATGCCTCTTCCACATGGCTCATAGAATCATAGAAAAGTAGAGTTGGAAGGGGCCTACCACCAGGCCATCGAGTCCAACCCTCCCCCTGCTCAATGCAGCTATCCAGGTCAAAGTATCCCCAACAGATGGCTGTCCAGCCGCACCTTGAATGCCTCCAGAGTGGGAGAGCCCACCACCTCCCTAGGTAGTTAATTCCATTGTCTTATTGCTCGGACAGTCAGGATTTTTTTCCTGATGTTTAGGTGGAATCTGGGTTCCTGGGATGGTTTAGAGTTGGGTGGAGAGTATTTCTTATCCTAGTAGCAGAGAACAGTACACTGATAAATCTGATCCACAGCAGAAATCTGAAACAAGGCCACCTTCTGGTTCTCCAGTGCTGGAGAGTACAGAGCTTGGTGCACTCACACTTGGGCTCTTGTATGTTCCCTCTTACCAGCTCTGAGCTTTCCTGCTTCTCTCCATTATTGTATAGCATTCTTCCATGTGCATTTCATATAAGAAAAATCCTCAACTGGCAGTCCAAAACCCCTATCCAATCACATTTGTCAGCATCACACTATACTCTGCCATGTTGAACTGAGCTTTGTAACACATGCATGTTTCTTGACATAACATGGGCATGGCCCTTTGTTTGTGTTAACCTGAGTTCTACATGGTCCCTGAACATATTATCTTCATAAAACACATAGGAGAGGCTGGAGCTGATGTGACTGGCTGTCAAGATTTTATGAGGTTGCCACATTTTAGTTACTCACAAAATCCCTGTTTTTAAGCCCTCTAAGAGCTTTTCAGAGTTGTTCTGAGCTTCCATGCTTTAATGTTCGCCAAGATGCCCTATTCTTTTGTGATTGCTGGGGGAACACAATTTTCTTCATTGCTTGTGCAGCCTAAGCTTCTAAGCTTAGCTGGCTGGGGAATGCTGGGAATTGTAGGACTTATTTCTGTCTAAATATGCATAGTACTGTGCCCTTTATGAATGTTTGTCACTTGGTTGTGCACCTGCCACAAATCTCTACTGAATGTTGTCCATGGTATAATTAAAGACACAGGACTAGAGTCTTGTGCACATCTTTAATTGATATGCAAGTAGATGCATGGGTGTGTGTGTGTTATTGGTCATGTGATCAGAACATATCTGTATCTGGTTACATGCACACAACCCACCGGTCCATATAGAATGCTGGCTGTATGACATTGGCAGCTGGATCAGCAGGTGTGATATTGATTCTCCCTCCACGCACAACACCATTTCTGCATTTGTACACTTATAAAAAATCAAAACACGACTATAATCTAACCCCTGAGCATATACAAGTTAGGCAGCAACACTTCTCAAACAACCAGTTTGATGCCTTAGCACACAAACCGAAGCTTTGCACAAGAGAAATGAAAAGGTGCCACACTTATTGTAATTTTGCTGAAGTGCCAAAGGAACAGAGGAAATATGGGTTATCAACAGGGACAGAGAGCAGAACATCATCATCATGTGAACTGAACAAATTTCTCCCCCATCCCTTGTTACGAGTGATGATTTTTATGATTTAATCATCCCTCCTGATATGGCGGAATATAAAATAGCCATAAGGAAAGGAAGAAAGCATAAGAAAGGCCTGAAAAGTTGCTGTGCTTTATGGGAAAGTGAAGGAGAATGAACTGGAGTAACGTTTGGTACTGAGTGAAAGAGAGACGTGATGAGTGGTTTGGGTGACTGGAGGTGATAAAGATAGGAATGAAAAGTGATGCCTAACAGGAGGTCATAGAATTGGAAGGGGTCTGCAAGGCCATCGAGTCCAACCCCCTGCTCAGTGCAGGAATCCAAGTTAAAGCATCCCTGAAAGATGGCTGTCCAGCTGCACCTTGAATGCCTCCAGTGTGGGAGAGCCCACTACCTCCCTAGGTAATTGGCTCCATTGTCATATTGCTCTAGCAGTCTGGAAAGTTTTCCTGAAGTTCAGCTGGAATCTGGCTTCCTGTAACTTGAGCCCATTATTCCATGCCCTGCACTCTGGGATGATGAAGAGATCCTGGCCCTCCTCTGTGTGACAACCTTTCAAGTACTTGAAGAGCGCTACCATATCTCCCCTCAATCTTCTCTTCTGAAGGTTAAACATGCCCAGTTCTTTCAGTCTCTCCTCAAAGGGCTTTGTTTCCAGTCCCTTGATCATCCTGTTGCCCTCCTCTGAACGCTTTCGAGTTTGTCTGCATCCTTCTTAAAGTGTGGTGCCCAGAACTCGATGCAGTACTCAAGATGAGGCCTAGCCAGTGCTGAGTAGAGGGGAACTAGTACTCCACGCGATTTGGAAGCTATACTTCTATTAATGCAGCCCAAAATAGCATTTGCCTTTTTTGCAGCCACATCACTTTGCTGGCTCATATTCAGCTTGTGCTCTACAACAATTCCAATATACTTCTCACTTGTAGTATTGTTAAGCCAAGTATCTCCCATCATGTAACTGTGCATTTGGTTTCTTTTTCCTAGGTGCAGAACTTGGCATTTATCCCTAATAAATTTCATTCTGTTGCTTCAGCCCATTGCTCCAGCCTATTGGGATCACTTTGAATTTTGTTTCTGTCTTCCAGAGTATTAGCTGTTCCACCCAATTTTGTGTCATCTGCAAATCTGATAAGCATTCCCTGCACCTCCTCATTCAAGTCATTAATAAAAATGTTGAAGAGCACTGGGCCCAGGACTGAGCCCTGCGGTACCCTGCTCATTACCTCTTGCCAGTTTGAGAAGGTACCATTGATAAGGTTCCTGTCTTGATGGGAATAAGTGATGTACACAGAAGGGGAAGACTCCAGACTGTGTACATAATTTAAGAGGTGATGGGATTCGTAGGATGTTGGAAGAGAGGAAATAAACATAATAAAATACATCAAGAAATAATTAAAGAAATGTTTAGTCAACAAGAAATGTCTAACTAAAAGGCAAAACACAATAGAACAATGAGGAAATAGGTAAAGACATGTAGGCAGTTTTACTGACTCATCTGAGCAGCCACTCCTTCCTCCATAAGAGAAACAGGGGGATCAAGAGTATAAGAATGCTTGCTACCAGTATGGAAACGAGCTCTCTTGAAGCTCACCCTTGCCAGCAACAGGACAGCTCACCGAAGAGCAGCCTCGCAACGTTGGAGATGGGCATGGCTCACAGAGTTTGCTTTATTTTCCTCTTTGTTAGGATGGGGCTCACCCCCCCCCCCCCATGCTCTACTGCTCTCCATAGGCACAGGGCTTTCCCTTTCTTTTAGATATAGAAAGTGTGGATGTGAGTTTGTGTATAGTTGCTGCTTTGCTACTTAATTGTAGCTTAAACATAAGAGAATTGTTAGTAAGGAATCTGTATCTGTTCTGTCTTTCATTCTTCGTATTTCTAAGTGTGATAGTATGTTTTAGTATAAGGATAAGTAGGGGTACCTACACTCTAAACAACACATGTTAGACTCTAGCAAAAGATCTTGCTCCTCTCCGGGAAATGTGTGCACTTACGTGTCCCAACTCCACGTGTACCAATCCAGACGTAACCCAAGTGTAACACCCTAAACATAGCCCCAATGTCTGCTTCGCCATCTGATATATGGCCACTTTAGTCCAGAATTGATGTCTGGAACATGTGGCTGCAGAAGGATCTGCAATTGGCAGGGTGGCCCATACTGGACTTGTTAAGGAACAGCATGTGGTGGAAAACAAAGGAACAACAGATAAGAAGAGGTGGAAGGACAGAGAGGGAAGAGGAAAGGGAGATGCAACGGAGAGGAAGTGAGAAGGCAAGGCAAATAAAGGAGAAGGTCAAAGAACAAGGCTGGAGATTCAGGGTAGCAGCAGCTGGTTGAAGGAACAAAACCTGGAACCCATATTCGGAACAGGGGGCAATGATACTCTCCACAGGTTGACTCTTCCCCAATAGAGATACAAAGGGTTCCTACTCCAACAGAACTTTCTGGGACTGTAGCGCTGAAAGAACCTGCAAGGGTTGTGGAGGATACAGGAGTGATGTAACTACTTGAACATAAAGAACTCCACTTTGAACATTAGCCATGTGATAACTGGATGATTTCCGTTGTTAATTATGTGAATGGTGTCTTGCAGGGATGGGGACTCGGACTCGGGGACTCGACTCGTGAGTTGGACTGAGTCCCCCCTCTGACTCGAGTCAGACTCGAGTCCCATTATTTTCAAAGGGACTCAAGACTCGACTTGGGACTCGACATCAAGGACTCCGTCACCACCGCACGCACACCTCACCACCACCGCCACTGCGGAAGTGACGCGACGGGACCAGCGCGGGAGGCGCGGCAGTGTGCAATGGCGAGGTGGCGGCGAGGTGAGCGGCGGTGGCGAGGCAACGAGCAATGGCGAGGCGGTGGCAGTGGTGAGGTGAGCGGCGGTGGCGAAGCGGCATGCAATGGCAAGGCGGTGGTGGTGAGGTGAGCGGCGGCGTGCGGGCGGCGAGGCGGCGTGCAATGGTGAGGCGGTGGTGGTGAGGTGAGCGGCGGCGCGGTCAGCGGTGAGGCGGCGGTGGCTACTCGAGTGGCGCAGAGAACGCTCCGCGCCGCCGCGGAGAACGCTCCGTGCCGCTGCGGAGAACTACGAGCCCAGGGAGGGCTCGTGACGGTAAATGGTGATGGCAGCGGCCCATGGAGGGAGCGGGAGGGTCTCCGCGGGAGGAAGGGCAGCTCTTCTTCCTCTCGCGGAGACTCTCCCGCTCCCTCCATGGGCCACCGCTTTGGGAGTGACTCGGGACTCGAGTCACCATTTTGGACCTCGGACTCGAGACTCGACTCGAGACTCGGGTCCAAAGACTCGTGACTTGACTCGTGACTCGAGGCCAAAGACTCTTCAACATCCCTGGTGTCTTGTATAGTTGGCCCTTGAGTAAAACAGAAGACCCTCTCCAGGAACTTTGGGATATAGCATGTTGTTTTTAGAGCAATGGACCTTTCATCATTGAAAGGCTGCCCTCCTGAAGGCTCCTCCTCCCTCAACTGTCACCACCACCAGCCATTCCAGCAGGCTGAGAGGAGGGAGAAGAGAGGGAGCGCAGGGCCATTCCACCAGCCCTGCTAGGAGTATTAATTAATATTCCCCCTTCTTCCCTCCCCATTCCTTTTTCCTTGTGTGTCGTGTCTTTTTAGATTGTAAGCCTGCGGGCAGGGACTGTCTTGTTAATTGCTGTGACCACCCAGAGAGCTTTGGCTATTGGGCGGTATAAACATGAAATCAATCAATCAATCATGCATCCAGGGAGAAATTTGGATTAAGAATGCATCCGTTACTCTAACGAACACATTGTTTGACCTCCTACAAACTACAAGTCTTGCCTACATAGACCAAAAGGGCAAGGAAGGGTCACACAAACCGGACCTCTGCATGGGGTTGGGCGCTTACCTGATTCACACTACAAGCATCTTGCATGGTAGATGGAAGGCGTTCATGCCATTAGCTCACCACACTATTGCAGTGTATCCCCAGCTTGAATGTATAAACCAGGGCAGAGCCTTGGAATGTGATGTAGTAACAAAAAAAGAGAGAGACTTATCCTTAGAGGGAGCAATATGTTCATTCATACAGCTTCTGACTGAGGGATCACATCCCACCCTAAACATCTGGAATGAGAGCACAGGTCAGAGGGCAAGGTTTCCATGCACATATTAAAACCGACAGCCCCCCTTTTTTTGTACTTCAGTCCTGCATCTTCATATCTTGCAGAGCTATCTATTTTACTTGTCAGATTCCCCTCCCCCCCCGCTTTCTTGCCACATTTATTTGTTCCTGGTTGCATTCTGTTTACTGTGTCCCATAGAAAATAAATAGGACACACTGATAATCATCCCTGATCCTTTGGGAGAAGTCCAACCCATTTATCTTCATAGAGGTATCATTTCTTAGGAACTGGCTTTTTTATGGGATTGAGCAGCTCACCTAGGAAGTAATGAGCTCCTTTCAAGGGCAGAAATGTGTTACAGATTTAAAATGGTGGCACATGAAGTTAAACTACAAGATTACAGTGTTTTAACATCATTTTTTTAATTACAAAAATGCTTTGCAGCCATTCTTATTCACCCCTAAAACAACTGGTTATGGCCTTAATGGGGTGAGGCCAATTAAAATGTACTTATAAAGCAAAGGGGGGAAACCATTTTTTGAAAACACCTGAACAGGCTGTCATTTTCTTCTAATATTAATTTTTGGTAGGATTCACAATTTTCCCTATGAACAGAATACTGCGTGTTGGCTTATGAAAAATGATAATCAAGAAAGGTTTGTTGAATTTGATGGCAAGTGCAGGAAAAGTTGAGGCAGAACGTAGCATAAACTCTATAGTGGTGACAGCTGCTGCTTCCGTGCCACTCTCATTAATATCCAGCAAAGTTTTGTGTACGGCCTGTAGGGAAAGGACAACATTTTATTGGCTGTAAGTCGTACAAATGTTCTCCAACATTGCACAGTTGAAATAGGAACACTCTTACAATAATCACTATTATGCCTAGGATCTTCCCATTACTGATAACTGAAGAAGCTACTCTATATGCTATCATCTACTACTACTACTACCTTTACTTCTCCTTCTTATTTATATTTTTATCCCACTTTTCAGAAAACGGTTGTCTCCCCAAGTGAATTTACACCAGTTTAAAAAAAAAAGAGAGATAGGCCCTGCCATCAGGCTTACAAACTAAACAGTGTAGTCCAACCTTGGGTCCCCAGATGTTTTTGGCCTACAACTCCTAGCATGCCCCAGCATGTAGGCCAAAAACATCTGGGGACCCAAGGTTGGACTACACTGAACTAAAAAGACAAGAAACACAAGGGAAGGGCAGTGGAGGGAAAAGTTAAGGGAAGAAGATCAGTTCTTCAAGGCCAGTGATAATCTATAAGGGGGCATTTGTGTTCAGTTTAGGCGAGGCTGATCTTCCCTTGCTGGAGTTTATGAATAGCAATTGATGGCTCTTGTTCCTTTGGCCAACTGATGGGGCTGGAGCGTTCTCTGTGGGACCCTTGTCTCCATTGACTTAGAAACCCAAGAGGATGTTCGCTGTTTGTGTTAAAGCAGTTCTAGAAAATCATAATTGTCCAGCCTACTATATATATGGGTGGAAGTGAAGCAGCAGGCCCAATACATCCCTAACAATACTCTCTGCTTTCTGTTCTTTAACCAGTTACTGATCCATAAGAGGATCTCTTATCTTATACCAAGTCTGCTATGTTTGCTCAGGAGTCTTCTGAGGGACTTTGTCAGAAGCCTTTTGGAAGTCCAAGTAAACAATGTCTACTGGATCACCCCATCCTCATGTTTATTGACACTCTCAAATAACTCTAAAAGGTAAGTGAGACAGAACTTACCTTTGTGGAAGCCAAGTTGATTCTTTCTCAGCAGGGCTTGTTCTTCTATATGCTTACTGATTTTATCTTTAATAATGCGTTCAACCAATTTAACCCAAACAGATGTTAAGCTAACCAGCCTGTAATTTCCCGGATCCCCACTAGAACTCTTTTTAAAAATTGGTATTACATTGGCCACTTTCCAGTCCCCTGGTACAGAGGATGATCATAGGGACATACTACATATTTTTGTTAGAAGATCAGCAATTTCCTATTAGAGTTCTTTAAGAACTCTAGGATGGATACCATCTGGCTTAGTGATTTATTAATTTTCAGTTTGTCAATAAGGAACTGAGGTAAATAGTGGTGACAAAAGATGAAGTTCTCAACTTCATCTTTTGTCACCACTATTTGCTTCTGTTCCTCAGACTCCCTTCCTGAAAATATCAGTTCAGGCACAGGTATCCTGTCCTATCCTTCAGTGAAGACAGATGAAAAGAATTCATTCAGCTTCTCTGCAATCTCCTTATTCTCCTTTAGTACTCCTTTAACTCCATTATCATCCAACAGTCCAACCTTCTCCCTAGCTGGTTTCCTGCTTCTGATACATTTAAAAAATTCTTCATGGTTAGGGAAGATGTTGTTGTTCCCTTGATGTTGTTAGGGATATGCTCCTTAAAATGTTTTTTTGTTTGTTTGTGAATTTCTTATTGTCTGCTTGCATCTCCTTTGTGCAAGCTTGTGCTCCCTTTTGTATTCCTCATTTGGGCAAGACTTTCATTTTCTGAAGGAAGCCTTCTTTTCTCTAATAGCTTCCTTGACCTTGCTCATTAACCATACTGGTGACCTCTTGGACTTGGTGCTACTTTTCCTTACCTATGGTATATGTTCTAGCTGAGTTTCTATTACTGTGGTGTTGAGTAACCTCCAAGCATTTTGAAAGGATTTAACCGTCGACTCCCCCTTTCAACTTCCTTTTTACTACCAGTTCCCTAATTCTAAAGAAGTTTCCTCTTTTAAAGTCAAGTGTGACTGTGTTGGTCTTCCTTGGCAATTTTCCACTTAAATATATATTACATCTGATAGTACTGTGGACACTGTTTCCAATTGGTTCAACAACATTTACAACTTGTACTAGGTCCCAGGTGACACCACTTAGGATTAAATCCAGGTTGCCTCCCCTCTGATCAGTTCCATGACCACCTGTTCCAGGGCACAGTAATTTAGGGCTTTGAGAAATGTAACCTCTTTGTCGTGACTGGAACATACATTTATCCAGTCAATGTGGGAGTAATTGAAGTCACCAATTATTACATCACTTCCTTGTTTGGAGACCTCCCTGATTTCATTTTCCATCTCAAGATCACCCTGAGCATTCTGGTCTGGGGGATGATAGCATGTTCCCAGAACTAAATTAATTTTGGACTTTGGTGTTGTCACCCACAGCACTTCTGTGGAAGAGTTCCCCTTTTAGGTTTTCTAGTGTACTCAGCATTATGACGTATAGAGCAACACCTCATCCAGTACACCCTTCCTGGTTCTTCCTATAGAGTTATATCCAGAGATGACCACATCACACTGGTTCTCTCCATTCCACCAGGTTTCCATAATGCCCACTATATCTTGGTTCTCCTTTAAAACCAGGGACACCAACTCTCCCATTTTGGCTTGGAGGCTTCTAGCATTTGTTTAGAAAGACCTATGCACAGTGTCCCTCCCAAAAATGTCTCTGGTGTGTGCATCTTCTGCTATGGCACTTAGACCTCTTTGGCTATTGTGTTTCACCATATGCTCCCTTTCTACATTTGGGCAATTGGAAACATTTTCATTTTCATCACCTAGGGATGATTCAACCAGAACCCAATGCTTCCCAGCTCCTGTCAGTTTCCCCCCAGGGTTCAGTTTAAACGCTGCTCTGCCACCTTTTTTATGTTTAGCACCAGCAGTCCATTTTGGTTCAAGTGGAACACGTCCCTCCTGTACAGGCCCAGCTTGTCCCAAAATGTTCCCCAGTGCCTAACAAATCCAATCCATTCCTCCCTGCACCACCTTCTCATCCATTCATTAAGACTCCTCAGCTTCACCTGTCTAGCTGGCCCTGCACATGGAACAGGTAGCATTTCAGAGAAAGCCACCTTGATGGTCCTGGATTTCAACCTTCTATCTAGCAACCTAAAGTTGGCTTCCAGGACCTCACAACTACATTACCCCATGTCACTTGTACCAGCATGGACCACAACCACTGACTCCACTCCAGCACTATCTACAAAGCTATCTAGATGGTGCGTGATATCCACAACTACACGCCCATCACAAACCCAGTTGTCTATATGTCTAATGATCGAATCTTCCACTACCAAAAGCCCCCTGCAAGCACGTCCTCAGCATGAGAGGATATTTGCTCATCTTCCTAGGAATGGGTCCCTTCTAAGGGATCATTTCCCTCTTCCTCAGAATGCCTTCCTTCCCCAAGACCCCCATTCCCCATGCCAGTAGAGAAGCTGTCTCTCAGGGATTGGGACATTGCTATTTTGTCCCTGAAGGTCTCATCCACCAGTCTCTCTGCCTCTCTTAGCTTCTCCAAGTCAGCAACCTTGGCTTCAAGGGAACAAACTTGTTCCCTGAGAGCCAGGAGCTAGTTACACCGAGCACACACCCATGATTTCTGTCCAACTGGCATATAGTCATACATGTGGCACTCAGTATGATACATTGGATAGCCCCCACAGTCCTGCTTGCTTTCTACCTTCATAACTTTTTTCATAGTTTTATTGCTATTATTGTGTTTGTCTGTCTGGGGAACTAAGTTGTTTACTAGGAAAAGGTGGGGGATTTATGTATAGTTTTGTATTTATATTTATAGTTACTTTTTAATATAGTTATACAGTAATACCTTGGATTGCAAGTAACTTGGTCTGAGAGCGTTTTGCAAGACAAGCAAATTTTTTTAAAATAAATTTTGACTTGATAAACAAGCGACGTCTTGCAAGACAACGTAGGGATGTAACCACTCACCTCGAGCAGGCATAGTGGGCTGAAATCGGCCCCGCTCACACCCGCCAGATACTCGCTTTGATATAAGAGTGTTTTGGATTACAAGCACGGTTCCGGAACGAATTATGCTTGCAATCCAACGTATTACTGTATTTATATTTACAGTTACTTACTATGAGAAGGAAGGGAAGAGTTGACTCCCCTGGCCTCCTTGTCCTATTGCTAAACTCGCACAGGTGCTTAACTTGCTGGTGTGCTGATGCTTCATCACTGGTGCTCCTTGCGCTACGAGAGCTGGCTCCCTTGCAAGTCTGTCTCCTTTTATAGCTCTAGCTACTTGGCCCAACTGCTGCTGTAGCCAATCTGATAAGAGGGTCTCATCTGAAAACCGGGGGGAGGCTGTGGTTGAACTATTGGTTTGCACTAGCTTTCTGTGAATGGGAATGTAGGTCAATTGAGCCCCCTGGCAGTGGAGTCTTCCTGTTTAGGGGAAAGGACAATAGTCAATGGGATATTTTCTATTTAGGGGAGAGGAGAATAGTCAATGTGCCATTGGAGAGGACAACAGACAAAGGGCAGGTGATTTAGGAAGGGATGTGGTTCAGGCTCCCCTGGGGATGCAAGGGGCTACCACTGGGTATCTGATTTAGGAAGGGATGTGGTTTGCAAGGGCTGAGTCCCTTTTTGTGTGTGAATGTTTTTAAAAACTAAATGATAAGTTGAACTCTGAAACTTGGGATAAGTCTATTTTGGAGCTTAAATATGAGCTGCTCTAGAAGACCTAAAAACCTGAGCCTACACTGAGCCCAAACTGAAGCTAGCCTACACTTTTTCTTTATAAGCAGACTCTTCCACTAGTTAGGCCTGCACAGTTGTTCTTCTCAATATAGAGCTATGTATTGCTTTTATTGCCCCATTCTAAGCTTGGGTTTAATTTATTTTTTTTTAATTTATTTTTTTAAATTTTTTTTCTTTTTTTTTTTTTTAAATTTTATTTAAATTTTTAAACAATACAAAGAAAATAACACACACATATAACTAATATTGTGCTCCCATCACCATGGGACCAAATAATCCAATAACTCTATAATTGTTCATTATTCCAAAAATACAACATATCTTGACAGGGTAAACTCCCTTTCCCCTTTTTAAACACATATTCCAAGGTTTAATTTAAATATGTGGTTGGGGTTCTTTTCAACCACTCAGGAATCTCTGTTAGAGCAAGGCTGCAAGAACTGCAAATTCCTGATGGATTTCCCCCTGGGATTTAGCTCCCAACTGTAAGTTTGTGAAGGGAATCTTTTCTGGGACTTAGCTCCCTTTGCTGGGCCCTTGCTTTGGCTCCAGATGATAATGTATGAGTTTTAAATGCTTACCTGGGGTAATTTTGTCAACTACTTTCATAAAATGCCTGATGACAAACCATGAAGTTTCTTTTTTTATTTTTTAAAAAGTATTTGATTCAAGGAAAGAAGGATGGCAATATGTAGCATCAACCCCACTCACATACTTACTTTAGAAACCTTCAGACTGTGATCTCCAGTAATTCCAGACAGATCAGCAGTGTCATTAAAGACTGCAGTCACACCCATTCTCTGCAACAAGTCTTTGACATCATAAGATGCAGTAATGGAAAATTTGGGGATGGACAGAGCTATATTTCTGTTTAACAAAAACAAAAATAACCCAAATATTAAACCATTGGTCTTCAGTTGTGGGGTCATGACCCAGCTTTGGGTTGCACCCTCACCTTAGTTTGGTCAAACTAGTGGCAATTAGCATTTTTGTTGATGTTGTTAGGTTTGTTTTCTTTTAAGAGGAAAGGACAACAAAGAGGGTGAACATTGGAATATGATAAACTAAAAATGGGTCCCACATTGCAGGTTACAATTAAAGATAGGTACCAGGTCAGACAGATGTTGAAGATGACTGCATTAAATGGTGGGCAACAAGCCATTCTGTCTAGATAACATCCAGCAGCGTAAAAGAAACTGAATTTGCAGGGTTTGAGCTTCAGACCATTAAAATGGGGGGGGGGGATTTTAGCACTAGGCACTCATAGGGGTATTCAGATGGATCCCAAGAAGGAATGAGAAGGTTTCCATGATTCCACTGCTTTACTGTGCCTCTGGTGTGACCTGCCCTAGGTTCCATCCCTCCTAAATTCTGCTTTAACTAAGAGTGCAATCCTACGCATGTTTAGACAAATTCAAATTTGAATTGAATTGAAATTGAACATAGCTCACAGACTCCTGGTTACACTAGGCTTCTTCATGTTGGAATATGGAGTTCTCATATTCAGGTTTGCCTTCAGGCAAAGAAGCAACAGAACCGGCAGACATGATCAAGGTCATGCCTGAGCAAAGTGTCACCTTTGGCCCAGTGTAGTGGGTGTACAGTTTTTTCTCTTCAGGGGATCTGGAGCAGGGGTCATGCTAGATTGTATTCAGCTGGGATGACATCAGTCACATGCTAGATGACACATGCCATGGGTGCAGCTGGCATTGCATCATCTAGCATGTGACTGTACAGAATTGTATAAAAGGTGTGCAAAGTCTTTGTGTTCTTGTTGGGGGAAAAGGAGTTAAATTGGATTAGGAATTTTTGATTAGAAAAGCATTCTGTAAGTAAAGAGATAGTTTGTGTGTCTAGACTGTATCTGTTTTGTCTGACATACTGTTCTCTTTCACTTTTGTACAATAGCACTCTGTGTATGTTCTGTTCATGTTTTTGCAAGTCTTAGTTTAGTAAACCTCTGTGTTTAAAAGAAACAGACTTGTTGTTTTGCTTTTTGCCTACTGGCCTAGCACACGCTTCTCACGCTACCCTATCTCTCCACTGCAACTTCTGCAGCCACTGGGACAAAGTTGTTTAACTTTGTTTTCCCCCTGGCGGCTCAGATTTCCAACAGGTTATGGGCCCAGCAGTGGCACATGGGTATTGAGATACGTGGTATTTTGTTTTTTGGCTAAGGTCCAGTAAGGTTTTTTGTTTAGGTGCAGAGAAGTTTTGATCGCTGCAAAGTTCCTGGCTAGGGCTTTGTATCACTGGTCCTTCTCTAGCAGAAAACCCTGCAAAGCTGGAGGAACAGACGGCTGAGGTGAAGTCCGAGCCGGAGTTACAGAGTGATCCTCTGGAGATAGAGGAAGAGAGAATTCCTGTGCCAGCTCCCACTGTGCAGCCCGTGGACAGCGTTCCGATGGTGGTGATGCAGCAGTATCCGGGAGTGGTGGTGGACAAGCTGACGGGAGAGAATTACCTAGCTTGGGAATTCAAGACCAGAATGCTACTGATGCGGGAGGATTTGTGGGACATTGCTGTTGTCGATCCCCCGTACGACCCAACCCCTGAAGAGAGCAGGCGGCTGCAGAGAGCTCATGCTATGATTGTGTTGTCTCTGTCAGACTCACAACTTATGCATGTGCGGTCTCTGGAGAATGCCGCCGACTGCTGGAAAACTCTCAGGAGAATACATGTTAGGGACTCTGCAAGCTCGAAGATTTTGTTGGCGCGGCAACTGTATAAGAAACAGCTGCTGCCCGGTGAGAAGGTGTCTGACCACTTGCAAGTAATCCAGGAGCTGCTGATGAAACTTGCTGAGCGGGGTCAGAAATACCAAGAAATTCACCAAGTCCAGATTGTCTTGTCATCTCTGGATGAAAGCTGGGACTTGCTGGTGAACAGTGTTGCTTCGCTTCCAGAAGATGATTTAACAATGGATTATCTAGCTGGGCAGCTCCTTGAAGAGGAAGAGAGGAGAAAGGCGAAGCAGCAGGAGAAGCAGACGACAGCTCCCTCCAACCGAAGGAATTCTAGCCGAGGAGGGTCGGAGTGTCGGGTTACAAAGCTACAGAGAAGCAGAGGTTTGCCGGAGAGGAAACGGAGACAGCTTTGTGCGTTAAAATATGCTACAAATGCGGGAAACCGGGTCACATTAAAAGACAATGTAAAGTGAACTTACAGAAGGGCTTTCAACAGAAGAAGAAGCATCAGGAAGATGGACAATGTAATAATTCTGTCAGCTACTGTAAGGGTGAATGTGAGTCAGCCCACGTCAAGGTGGATTCTTGACAGTGGGAGTTCTAAGACCATATCCAATTCGTCTTTACCATTTGTGTATTTTAGTCAAGTGTCTAAGGAAAATAGTAGTCATACTGTCACATTGGCAGATGGGAGCACGTGTCCTATTGTGGGTGAGGGGAAATGTAGAGTACCCTATCTAGATACAGAAATGGAGAATGTTCTGTGTGTCCCCAATTTGGATTATAGCCTGTTGTCTGTGTCATGTCTTACCGGTGTTGGGTATGAAGTGTTGTTCACAAAATCTGGCTGTGAAATCCAGAAAGGTGGGAAGCTTGCAGCTAAAGCCTCCCTGGTTAATGGGCTATACGTGTTGTCTCCAAGCATTGCCATGGTTAAAAATACACCATTACACGATAATTGCTTACACAAATTTCACAGGAGGTTGGGGCATTCCGGGTTCAGTGTAATACAGAAGACTGCTGAGTCTTGCACTGGTGTCACTTTGAAAGGGTGCAGAAAATTTCTCAACTGCGCTGTGTGCAGACAAGCAAAATCTCAGGTGCAGCCAATAAGCAGAAAATCAAACAGGCAAGCGAGTGAAATGTTTGAGCTGGTGCATTCTGATGTGTGTGGTCCCTTCAAGCCCAGTGAAGGTGGTGCAAAATATGTTTTGCTGGTTATGGATGAATATTCAAAGTTTACTTGGGTGTATCTTTTGAAAAATAAGGCTCAGTGTTTTTCTGTCTTTCGTGATTGGGTGGCTTATGCAGAGAGACAATTTAACACAAAAGTACAAACTCTACAAACAGACCGGGGTGGAGAGTACTTGAGCTGGGAGTTCCAAAAGTTTATGAAACAAAATGGAATTATGCACAAGGTCACAAATACTGGGGTTATATCTGAAAAATTCAGATCGCTCCAACAGAAAATGAGGTGTTTGTTGACGGATGCTGGTCTGAGTACAAACTCACATTTTTGGGGTGAGGCAATCCTGGCAGCCAATTATTTGTGCAACAGGACCTGGTCTGCAGTGATTGACGATATACCGTATGCAAAACTGTTTGGGAGGACGCCTGATCTTGGCCACCTCCGAGTCTGGGGCAGCTTTGCATACGTGCATATTCCTAAATCATTGAGGAGAAAGGGAGACCCAAAATCACAAAGGTTGCGTTTTGTGGGGTACGCAGGAACTGGGAAATCCTGGCGGTTTTCACGTGGGAATGCCAAGGTGATAATTTCCCAGAACGCTGATTTTGTTGAGGAAGGCTGGCAACATATTCACGTAAATCCGGAAGTTTTAATTCCATTAGAAGTCTCTCAGTCAGCTCAGTCAGAGCAGCTGGCGAGAGAGGGGGGTCAAAGTAGCCCAAAGAATTCAAAACAATCTTTGGAAGCAGCCAACACAAATGGGGAAGGGCAAGCCGCAGAAAGTGCTGAAACAGAGATACGCAGATCTCAAAGAAGTACTAAAGGTGTTCCACCCCAGAGATTTGTTGTAGGCGGTGCCAGAGTCTGCAATGTGAATTATGTTGAGCCAGAGAACTTGGAACAAGTTAACAATTTGCCAAACACAGAGAAACAAATGTGGTTTGAGGCAATGAAAAATGAAATGGATTCTTTCAAACAAAACAATGTATATACAGAGGTTGTTGCACCAGCAGGGGTGAAAGTAACTGGCAGTAGGTGGATTTTCAAACGAAAGGTGTCAATTTCGGGCGAATCTATTTTCAAATCAAGACTCGTGGCCAGGGGTTTTTCACAAAGGAAGCGGGAGAGCTATGATGAAACTTTCTCTCCGACTGCAAAAGCAGAAACAGTAAGGCTGCTACTGTCGTTAGCTGCAAAAAGAAATTTAATGGTGCACCATTTAGATTTCACCACGGCGTATCTAAATGCTCCTCTGGAGGAGGAAATATACATGGAGTCAGCTCCAGGTTTTGAGTGTGAGCAGGGAAAGGTCTGGTTTCTAAAGAAAGCAGTGTATGGGTTAAAGCAGTCTGCCGAAACACTGGTGCAAAGTGGGTTCAAACGTGGTATAGTTGACCCGTGTGTGTATACAAAGGGTTCAGGAAATGATTTCATGGTGCTAATCACGTTTGTGGACGATATTTTGTGTGCTGGGTCAAACAGCAGTCAGATATCACAATTTGCACAGCGACTGGGACAAAAGTTTAAAGTCAAATCTTTGGGTGAAGTGTCACAATATCTGGGTGTACAGGTGGTTAGAACAAAGGAGTCTATTTGTCTCAACCAAAAGCACAAGGTGTTGGTATTGCTAGAAAAATACGGTATGCTGGAGTGTGCACCTGTACTGACACCAATGACTACAGATTTTGTGAAGTCCGTGAGTGCAACAGATACAGTGTTTCCAGAGGTTGAAATGTATCAATCATTGATTGGCAGTTTGCTATATCTGGCACAATGGTCACGGCCAGATTTAGCAGCCAGTGTGGGAGTTTTGTGTAGGTTCACGTCACAACCCACTGTTCCGGCATGGAACGCAGCAAAGAGAATCTTAAGATATCTCAAAGGCACCCTGGATATTTGTTTAATGTTACCGGTTCAAGGTTCTGAAAATTTACAAATTTGGGTGGACTCTGACTGGGGAAATTGTGTTTTAACCAGGAAATCAGTCAGTGGCATGGTTATGCAATTAGGAAATACAATTGTAAACTGGGTATCAAAGACACAGACAAGTGTGGCCACGTCTAGTTGTCAGGCAGAAATGGCAGCAGTTTCTTTGGCATGTGGAGAGACAACATGGTTCATACAATTACTCAAAGATATGGGAATTAATCAAAAGTTACCGGTGGAGGTCTTTTGTGATAGCACTTCGTGCATATCTTTGGCAAACTCAGAAAATCTAAAAGCTCAAACTAAACATGTAGCGGTGAAATTCTGCAATGTTAGAGACCACATACAAACAGGTGTAATAAAACTGGTGTAATAAAACATCAGAGGGGAATTTGGCAGATGTGATGACAAAGGCTCTGCCCAGGCCAAAATTCCAGGAAATAATTACAAAGTTTGGTATGGTGTCCTAATGAAATGTTTAGTGAATGTAATAAAGCTTCTAGCCACTCAGGCAAGGAGGGGTGTTGGAATATGGAGTTCTCATATTCAGGTTTGCCTTCGGGCAAAGAAGCAACAGAACCGGCAGACATGATCAAGGTCATGCCTGAGCAAAGTGTCACCTTTGGCCCAGTGTAGTGAGTGTACAGTTTTTTCTCTTCAGGGGATCTGGAGCAGGGGTCATGCTAGATTGTATTCAGCTGGGATGACATCATGCCATGGGTGCAGCTGGCATTGCATCATCTAGCATGTGAATGTACAGAATTGTATAAAAGGTGTGCAAAGTCTTTGTGTTCTTGTTGGGGGAAAAGGAGTTAAATTGGATTAGGAATTTTTGATTAGAAAAGCATTCTGTAAGTAAAGAGATAGTTTGTGTGTCTAGACTGTATCTGTTTTGTCTGACATACTGTTCTCTTTCACTTTTGTACAATAGCACTCTGTGTATGTTCTGTTCATGTTTTTGCAAGTCTTAGTTTAGTAAACCTCTGTGTTTAAAAGAAACAGACTTGTTGTTTTGCTTTTTGCCTACTGGCCTAGCACACGCTTCTCACGCTACCCTATCTCTCCACTGCAACTTCTGCAGCCACTGGGACAAAGTTGTTTAACTTTGCCCCCCCCCCCCCCCCCCCCGGCGGCTCAGATTTCCAACACTTCATTAGAGCAGTATAATTTACGGTGACTGGGGAAAGTCACTTTGTTGCCGCTGTTGTTAAATGATTGTGACTTAGAAACCCTACCTACGGCAAATCACCCAGAGATCTACCAGTAGATCCAGATCTACCTTCTGCCCACTCCTGCTGCAAACCATGGAGAGAGTAAATGATCAAAGCATAGCTCAGTGGTAGAGCACCTGCTTTGCATGCAGAAAGTCCCAGGTTTAATCCCCAGCATCTCCAGGTAGGGCTGGAAAAACCCTTGCCTGAAACCCAGGAAAGCCAGTGCCAGTCAGTGTTGACAATACTGGGCTAGATGGACCAATGGTCTGACTCAGTCTAAGGCAGCTTCCTCCATTTCTATGTTCCTAAATCATAAGGAGAACAGGTTCCCCCTTTCAGATCATCTCCTACAAATGTGTGGATGATGGGGATAACTACTATGGCCTGACTCTCCCACTTCATACAATTATGATATTCCAAGATGACTGAGAAAACTCCTCCCCCCCCACCAGGTTTAACCTTCCCATGTGCCACAGTCCCAGTCCTACTCACCCTTTAACCATGGCTGCAATTTAAATATTTTTTAAAAAAATGCATGTCAAATGCTTACGCACAATTGACGTCACATCTAGTTTGGCCTTTAGACCAGAGGTGGGTAACTTTGGGGGCATTGGGGACCAATTCCAGCTACCTGGAGGCTGCACGATCACTGCGTGCTGTTGAATTTTGGTAGTTGCAGCAGCAGAACAATCGACAGTTTGTCACCAAATTTTGGCGGCAAACTGCAACCTCCTAAGAAAGGCAAATTTAGCTTTAAAACAAGGGGTATGCCAATTGTCCTGCGGCTGCCACAACAAATTCAGGGGTGGGGTGGGGGGCTGCACTTAAGGCCAGAGGGCGCCTGTGGCCTATGGGTCATGTGTTGCCCACCCCTGCATTAGGCTACCGAGGTATCTAACAAATGAATATAAACGATCCAAAAAAGAAAAAAAAACCCCTCTCCTGATTACTATAGGCAGTGACTGGGACTGCTACTAATATACATCATACAATAATTTAAAAATATATCTGGTTTTGTTTTAAAACAGATGCATTCAATTTACACTACTCTAAATAATAATTTAACAGGAGCAGCATTTAAAAATAGCACAGAGAAAAGGCTTACCGATATGTAAAGGCTTTTATCCATTTAGACAGACTTTCTTTCTCTAAAGTACTCTCCACATGCTCCAGTTTTCCTTCATCCGGCAGAATGAAGAATGCTGTAGCATCATCGCCTTTGTAGGGAACTTCCACCACCAAGCAAGAGAGATCTTCATCATGGAGAAACTTGTAGTGGCCTTTTCGCTGCATCATGTTCACTTTCACAGTAGTGTTTGCATCCAGAAAGAAATCTTTTTCCCTGATAAAGTGAGTATCAAAAGGTTTTTCCCAGTAAGCTTGGAAGAAAAAGATTAGGTAACAGAGGAGTGTGAATATTTTATTCCTCAGAGAAGGCAATGTTCTACACATTAGCTATGTATTTAATCATAAAAAGGAAAGATACTCATGTTGGTCCTTGAGGTAGGGGGAATCACAATTGGGGAATACCTTTTTAGGATCAACTAAAATGTCACAAAACAGTGAGGAAGGATGCAAATTCTCCAGAATCCCTAATCAGGCTAGATGGTACAAAAAGCATGAGGTGGGTGGATAGGAGCTATTGTGGCTGGGGCATGCTGGGAGTTGCAGGCCTTTTTTCTGCCTAAACCTGCATAGGATTGCATCCTAAATGAATTAATCTCTGGGTTGTATCCAATGATGTCATTCCACTGATGGAAGCTGTTCCATCAGCACAAGAGCCAGTGTGGCGTAGTGGTGAGAGTGTTGGACTGGGACTCGGGTGACTTTGGGCCAGTCACTGACTCTCAGCCTAACCTACCTCACAGGGTTGTTGTGAGGATGAAATGGAGAGGAGGAGGAGGAGGATTATGTAAGCCGCCTTGGGTTCCTTGCAGGAAAACAGGCGGGGTATAAATATAATAAATAAATAAAACTGGGAGTGGGGTGAGTCCACCTCCCTTATGCTGCACCTCTTCACACACCCTCAAAATCTGCTCTCCAAAGCAGATTTTTTGGGTGACATGGAGGATTGCAGGGGAGACATCTACAAGTCCCCCCACCCCAGCTACACAATTATAAAATGCTCAGGTTTGGGGCTGGGTGGTCTCGAGTCCTCTATAGTACAGGAGAAGGCCTTGGGGGAAGGGTTAAAAAGTGTCCTTTAGCCCTTCCCCCGCTCCTGAAACTCCCCTGCCCCCAGAGGCCAAGAGTGCTCTAAGGCTCCTGTTCCAGGCTCCCTGAAGCCATGACCAGAAGCGCTCCTCTTAAGCGGTGGGAATACCCCACAACATTATGTTGCAGGTCTCACCTGTTACCTCTAATAGTAAACCCTGGTGGCTGAGTGCCTAACAGAAACCCAAAGTCAGCCAGACTGTACAAGCCCAACTGTTAAGTCTATGGCTGAGAGCAGTTGTGTTTGTGTAACGGTTTGTGTAACAGTTGAAAACACCACCACCAATGGAAAATGGAAGGCAGGCAGAGAGACAGAAATAGCTCCTCCAGCCTTGACAACTTAAAGTAACAGTGCGGAGAGCATGCCATGATGTTCAGTAAAACCTTTCCCCATGCACTGTACAGGGGGGTTTCAGAGGAGGAAGGAAAAGACACCCTTTTCCCTTTCCTAAACTCTAGAAGTGCATGCCAACACACACACACCATATAGCTATAAAATGCTGAGGTTTGAGGCTGGCAGCCTTCTAGCCCTATATAGCACAGCAGGAGGGTGGGGGAAGAGAAGAAAAGCATCCATTATCCCTCCCCCATTCCTGCAGCTCCCTGAATAGCACTGCAAGATAAAGAACTCCAGTTCCAGGCTGGCGGGACTCTTAACAAGAGCGCTCCTTTACCAGAGTGGAGATACTCTAGTGTTATGTTGGAGCAGGTCCCATTTGTTAATAACTATTCTTCAACTTACCTTTGAAGAAGATGTAATTCACAAGGACCATCACAGTGCCTGGATCGAGTTTATCAAGGACATGGACTATTTTCCCATGAGTTTTGTTCTGCACATAATCATTTATCTGCTTTTTAGCCACACTGGAAACACTGAAGTCAGTGGAGAAACCCTCAGCTTCATAGAAGTTTCTGGCATCCTCCAGAAACGTAGGCAGGAATTTCAGTGACTGTTCCATAAACAAGGCATTCCCTAAGTTCACCTGTGCTTTGCTATTTGGATAGTTAAGCACGTGGATGAGCTGGCGGAACTCTTCATGTATCTCCTTCTCCTCAATTTCCAAGAGGTTAAAAGCAAGTCCCTTGTGGATCTCATCCTGGGTTTCAGATTCGGCACCTAAGGTCAGCAATGCAAAAGCTGTGGAGATGCTGAGGGGAGATAAGAAAATATTTTTGGCAGCTGAATCTGAAACTATGTTCCTGTAGAATCTGAATGCAAAGTCAGCATTACTGGGAGCTATCCTATGATAGTCTGGGGACGTGAGCCCCTGTTCTTCTTCCAAAGGAAGATGTTCATGTTCAGGTGGATGGTTATCTTCGTGATCATCCTGGTAGCCATAGGGTCCTGGGGGGTGGTGACAATGGACTTGAAGACTAATCAGTAACAAGGAGAGGTTGATGATGGACTTCATTGGGATTTGTAATCCTTCTGTTAATAGTACCCATAAAAGACATTAGAGGATCCAGGAATACATAGGAATGCTGCAACAATGGTGGATTTTGCCCTAGCTCTCTACATTTGCACAACATAAATAATTCACCTTTCCAGTGAGTATCATAAGAAGGAATTTTAGAAGCTGGTTTCACTACATTGCATATCTTGTCATTTTCAATATTTTATTATTATTGCTTTTTTAAACAACAACAAAAATCATTTGGAACAATATTTGTTTGGAATGTTTTAAAGTTTGCACATGACTTGGAATTTACTCTAAAATATTAATATTGATTTTGACCCAAAGGTTTTTCTTAAAAATACGGTTTTCATAGCAATTTGAAATCATCTTTCAGATAGTAAGACCATTTTATATTCTTTTTGATGCTTAAATGAGGAGCCTAGGCCCTGCCCTGCAGGCAATCTCGGTATTGTCTTCTTTCAAATTCTTAACAGTAGTAAACAACAACTATTGGGTATATCCCAATTCTATTAGGACATTGATGAAGATCTGCCATTATCTTTAACAGAAACAAAACTGCACGAGTAGCGTCAAATTTTTAGTCAGGGGACCTAATAAATATTTCACATTCTTAGATGCTGGCACTAAAGTTTTGTTTAGGAAGTCTGCACTGATGTGCTGTCTTTTGCACAATATGCTTGCACAATAGGGATTTAGTGCTTCCTCTAGAAATTGGAAATGAGCACAAAAAATATATATGCTCATTTCTGGAACAGGGGAGGTTGGCAGAACTTGCATAACGGAGCTCTAGAAAGAAGCATTTCTGCTCATTTTGAGGCTTCCTAAAGGGACTGCTAAATCCTCATCGCACAAGCTGTGGGCACCACTTGCAGAACAGTATCGGCAGAGGCCCCTGCTTATGGAATGGAATCAGCCGTGTGCCCTGCTTAGATACTGCCCCTGGACTGCCCCAGTTGTGGAAATTCTGAGCTTCCAGTTTGATGAGCAAGTGTGGTACTGGGAGTGCAACCATGCTCTCAGATCCTGGACCTAAAATTTGGCCTCATTCAGAATAAAAACATGAATCCAGCCGAACTGATCAATAAGGTTTAACTAAGCATTACATTCAGATTGACCTAGGGTGAATCCAACATTGTGTGAGTGGACTTCACTTGAGCAACAGGATTTTTGCCTCCTCTCCTCCCGCTGCAGCTGTTTGTGCCACCTCAATCTTACAGAGAGCAGATTTTGAAGGTGTGCAGGGGCTGCATGGGGCAGAGGGAATCGCCTCCTCCCCATTCTGCTTACAGAAGTTGTTCCAGAGGCAGGAGGAGTTAATCTGATGCCACCCTCTGTCCTGTGGATTTTAACCCACAGAAGGGAGTGGATAGATGCTGGTTATACGGCAGAAAGCATGAGCAATGGTAAACTCAGGCTGCAGTTCAGCACCCACTTACTTGGGAGTAAGCCCCACTAAACTCATATAGGATTGCACTGCCAGAGGGGGGGAAAATGTTTATTATACTTACTGATCTCCAAAAGAATCCTATGGCACTCTACTGAACTATGATTCTCTTTGGTTTGTAATTTATATAGCAGACTTGTACCCAGTATTCATTATTAACCATTAAGCAGAGCAAATAGGCGAGTCAGAGCAAAATATGATGCAATGTATTTGCAGCTTGGGTATGACCTTTGAGCAACGGGATCAACAGTTGATCGATAAGGGGGCCAGGTTTTAAATACATAACAAAACAATCCTATGGCCTGTAGGCAGCATCTAGAGGGCCATAGGATTATTGGGGGACCCAGATCTGAGTTTGGAAAGCAACTCCAACTTCAAAGCTGGGACTCCGTGCTCGGAGCGCGCACCCACACACACGCACACACACAGCCAGTGAGGAAAAACCTCACCAGCTGCATCTCCGAGGTTGTAAGAGTGACCTCAGAGAAAGGGTTGAGGAGGCGTTCCAGAGGGTGGGGAGGAGAGGAGACTGGCCGGCGCCACCAAGATACGACACATCCTGGCAGTGCCTCGGCTTCCTTCCCTCCCATTCCAAAACGCCTCAGCGAGATGGCTGATTTTGAGTCACAGGGCGGGAGGACCTAGCTGAGTTGCAGGGCGGGAGGACCATGGAGGTGATCTTCACCTCTGCACTCCTCCTGCCTTCCACGGGATGCACATAATCCTCTGAGTTCGGAGGCGTACGGGCATCTCCGTTAAATTGTGCCCTAAATGTGAGTGGCCTCTCTGATCTCAAGCTATTCATTTCAGGTTAGCCCAATTTCATGTTACAGCTTTTCTGTATTCTGAATTGATTTCCCTGTTGAGGGTGAAGCCTCTATACCAGCTTCCTCCAACTTGGTGCCCTCCAGATGTTTTAGACTACAAATCCCATCATTCCTGGCCATTGCTCATGCTGGATAAGGGCCAATAGGAGTTAGTCTAAAATATCTGGAAGGCACCAGGCTGCGGATGGCCTCATTATAAATAATCATCTTCTCCAAGACTGTAGTTAAACTCAAATGGCATCTCCAGTGAAGCTTATGAATATAACTACCATATTACTGACATCCCTCTCAGGGGCTTGGCTCATTCTGTCATTGAAATACCCAAGCCCCATTTTGCAAGCTATTGACTTACAGTACAATCCTATACATAGAATCATAGAATCATAGAAAAGTAGAGTTGGAAGGGGCCTACAAGGCCATCGAGTCCAACCCCCTGCTCAATGCAGGAATCCAGGTCAAAGCATCCCTGACAGATGTCTGTCCAGCTGCACCTTGAATGCCTCCAGAGTGGGAGAGCCCACCACCTCCCTAGGTAGTTGATTCCATTGTCTTATTGCTCTGACAGTCAGGAAATTTTTTCTGATGTTTAGGTGGAATCTAGGTTCCTGTAACTTGAGCCCATTATTCCGTGTCCTGCAAACTGGGATGATCGAGAAGAGATCCTGGCCCTCCTCTGTGTGACATCCCCTCAAGTACTGGAAGAGTGCGATCATATCTCCCCTCAGTCTCCTCTTCTGAAGGCTAAACATGCCCTGTTCTTTCAGTCTCTCCTCATAGGGCCTTGTTTCCAGTCCCTTTATCATCCTTGTTGCCCGCCTCTGAACCCTCTCCAGTTTGTCTACGTCCGTCTTAAAGTGTGGTGCCCAGAACAGGACACAGTACTCAGGATGTGGCCTAACCAGTGCCGAGTAAAGGGGCATTATCACTTCACGCGATTTGGAAGCTATACTTCTATTAATGCAGCCCAAAATAGCATTTGCCGTCTTTGCAGCCACATCGCATTGCTGGCTCATATTCAGTTTGTGATCTACCACAATTCCAAGATCCTTCTCACTTGTGGTATTGTTGAGCCAAGTGTCCCCCATTCTGTAACTGCATTTGGTTTCCTTTCCCTAGGTGCAGCACTTGGCATTTATCCCTATTAAATTTCATTCTGTTGTTTTTGGCCCAGCGCTTCAGCCTATCGAGGTCGCTTTGAATTTTGTTTCTGTCTTCCAGAGTATTAGCTGTTCCACCCAACTTTGTGTCATCTGCAAATTTGATAAGCATTCCCTGTACCTCCTCATCCAAGTCATTAATAAAAATGTTGAAGAGCACTGGGCCCAGGACCGAGCCCTGTGGTACCCCGCTCGTTACCTCTCCCCAGTATGAGAAGGAACCATTGATAAGCACTCTTTGAGTCCGATTCTGTAGCCAACTGTGGATCCACCTGATAGTTGTTCCATCTAGCCCACCTTTAGCTAGCTTGCTAATCAGGATATCATGAGGCACTTTGTCAAAAGCTTTGCTGAAGTCCAGATATATGATGTCCACAGCATTCCCACAGTCCACAAGGGAGGTTACCCGATCAAAAAATGAGATCAGGTTAGTCTGGCAGGATTTGTTCTTGACAAATCCATGCTGGCTTCTAGTAATCACTGCATTGTTTTCAAGGTGCTTGCAGACTGACTTCTTTATAATCTGCTCAAAAATTTTCCCAGGGATTGATGTCAGACTGACTGGCCTATAGTTCCCAGGTTCCTCCTTCTTGCCCTTTTTGAAGATGGGAACAACATCTCGCTCCTCCCCTCCCCAGGGACTGCCTCCAGGCCCAGGGCTACCTCACAATGTCTTGCTTTGAGGAAGGACCCCTCAAAGTGCAGCATTCAGGCCCGGGCGCCTCTCCAGAGAGGTTGCTCACCCAATCTCTCATTTCTGAGACTCTCCCAGAGTGAGAGATTGGGCAGACGGGCTCTCCAGAGAGGCCGTCTGCCTGCCCACCCGGTCTCTCACTTTGGGAGAATCCTCAAAGCAAGAGATTATGCAGGCAGACAGGTGAGTGGACAGTCTCTCCAGAGAGCCTGCCCAGCTGATCCCTCACTCTGAGCATGAACTGCGTGGTTGGCCTCTCCAGAAAGCCCACATGGCTAATGTCTCACTTTGGGAGGGGGCTGCTCCTCCAAGACCCTGCTTTCTTGCTGTTCTCTCACTGTGGAATTTACCACAGTGGAGGCTGCAGTGCCCACAGGCAGTGGGCCTCTCACTGGTGGGGCAGGCGATCTGCTGCCCCTCCCAATCTGATGCCTGAGTAGAGGATTCATCCTGCCTCATAGGCAGGCTGGCCCTGTGTACTGCTTTATAAAGAGGACTAATTTTCTGAAAAAGAAAAGAGATGTCAGGAAATGTGGCTAAGAGAAAGAAATGGTGGGGGGGCGGGGAGATCACAGTGCCATGAACTCCACAAATGTACTTCAGGTTGGAATTATCAAAACAGATCAACTGGAAATAAAGCAGTGATATCAGCAAGAGATTTTAAAAAAGAAAAAGAAGGACGAAAATATAGGTTTGCACTCAGCTGCAAATGAGATTGCGAAACCAAAGAAAGAGAAATTGGCCCTTAAATTCATTCATAGAGGAAAAACTTTGAGGAGAATTTTTGACAGTAAATTTCCTCTGAGCTCTTGAGAATTCATTAGTCCCCTTTCCAGATTTGAATCTGGGCTTCTTAGACTATTGCTACATTTAACAAAATTATTCGAATAACTCAGTCAGAACATCTGACTGAGTAAACAAGCAATATACATCATACAATGGATTTTGTTCAATTATTTATTTATTATATTTATACCCTGCCTTTTTTCCTGCAAGGAACCCAAGGTGGCTTACATAATCCTCCTCCTCCTCCTCCTCTCCATTATATCCTCACAACAACCCTGTGAGGTGGGTGAGGCTGAGAGTCAGTAACTGGCCCAAAGTCACCCAGTGAGTTTCATGGCCGAGCGGGGACTAGAACCCGGATCTCCGGGGTCCCAGTCCAACACTCTCACCACTACGCCACACTGGCTCTCAACCTCTTCAATGGTGCCTTTCTTCAAACGGAAGGCTTCCATCTATTTGCAGAAGGATCTTTGAAATAGCATGGGGATGGACAACCTTTTTACTGTTGAGGGTTTCGTTCCCTTGGTGGTAAGCTGTCAAGAGTCTGTATGCTGGTGGTTTGTGGGGAGAAAGCCAGCGGTGGGTGATACCAGAGCCAAACTTTTCTTTCTTTTTCTGCCAGCCTTTCCCCTCTATTATTCTGTCATGCCCTTTCACTGTCTCTCTCTTTTGGACACCCCCTTCTCTCTTCTCTCTCTCTCTCTCTCTCTCTCTCTCTGCTTTCCTCTTCCTCCTCACACAGCAGGCTTCTGGAAGAAGGACAGATCACTCTTGCCAAAGGTTTGAACTGATCCTTTTCAAAAATCTTTTGAAATTAAGCCAAAGGCTGTATGCAGTCCCAGGGCTGCAGGTTGCCAACCACTGATTTAGCAGAAACCTCTGATAACATAAAGTGGGGATGCAGTGTTCACTGATTATCTTTCCCCAGTGCATCCCCCTGCATCACCTCGGATGGTTTTCTGCAGGGTCTGCAAACCCTCTGGAGTAGATTTTAAGGGGCACAGGAGGCTGCGGCTGGAGCAAGAATGGCTGAAAATGGCCTCCCCACTTCCATTAGCTGAGACCTCTGCTGGATCAAAAGCCCTTCTGCAAACAACCCCAATGTCTTTTTAAATGTATTCAGATTATTTATTGAATTTTTAAAAACAAATGCTGTCATCTGGGCACCACACTTTAAGAAGGACGTAGACAAACTGGAGAGGGTTCAGAGGCGGGCAACAAGGATGATAAAGGGACTGGAAACAAGGCCCTATGAGGAGAGACTGAAAGAACTGGGCATGTTTAGCCTTCAGAAGAGGAGACTGAGGGGAGATATGATAGTGCTCTTCAAGTACTTGAAAGGTTGTTACACAGAGGAGGGCCAGGATCTCTTCTCGATCATCCCAGTTTGCAGGACACGGAATAATGGGCTCAAGTTACAGGAACCCAGACTCCACCTAAAAATCAGGAAAAAATTCCTGACTGTCAGAGCAATAAGACAATGGAATCAACTACCTAGGGAGGTGGTGGGCTCTCCCACTCTGGAGGCATTCAAGGTGCAGCTGGACAGCCATCTGTCAGGGATGCTTTGACCTGGATTCCTGCATTGAGCAGGGGGTTGGACTTGATGGCCTTGTAGGCCCCTTCCAACTCTACTTTTCTATGATTCTATGATCCTATAATATATTAAATGACAACAACAACACCACAGCAGCAACATTTAAACACAGCATAAAGAAAGCATACTCATGTGTAAATGGTGTTTTCGACTTACCGTAGTCAGAGTTTCTTTAGTGAAAGTCCCTCCACATGCTCCGTTTTCCCTTCGTCTGGCAGAATGAACACTGCAGCAGCATCTCCTTTATATGGAATTTTCACCACCCAGCAAGACAGACCTTTATCATGGAGATATTTGTAATAGCCTTTCTGGTACATCAGGTTGGCTTTCACAGTTGAGTTTGCATCCACACAAAAAATCTTCTTCCATAACTGATTAAGTGTTGAAAGGGTTTTTCCAATAGGCTTTGGAGAAAAAAGAACAGGTAACAGAGGAATGTGAATGTTAATTCACAAATAGGCAAGTTTCTGTGTGTTTTTTAAATGCAAGAAGTCTGGGGGGGAAGACAAACACACAACTCCAAGTCAATGGACTGACTGGACTGTGGAAGTCACCTGGGCATCAGAAGAACACTGGATACCAAAAACACTAGTGGTAAAGCAGGAGGATACTGGCTGAGCACTGGGTAAGGTGCTGCAATTTCATGCCTAGTGGAATTGTCCATTTTCCCATGGGCCTCATTTAATGTTAACCTAAAACTTCCAATACGATTTATGTTTCTGCACTGTAACCACAAAAACTGAAAAAATCGCTGTTATTTTTTTAAAAATATGAAACTTCAGGATTCCATGTTACCAATTTCATTCTGTCATATTCTGTATGAAATCCCAAAGATCAGCTTTACCACATACTCTTGTGCTACACTTGCTTGCTTAGTTATTTACTTTGATTAGAGAGAATTCCTTAGTTTCGAAGCTACCAGTTACTCACAAATGGTATAGCTGACTGAGAATTTCTTACTGCATTAGCTATTTATTAAAAGTTATTCTTCAGCTTACCTTTGAAGAAGATATAGTTAACGAGAGCCATTACAGTGCTTGGATCAAGGTCCTTAACTGTGTGGGCTCTTTTGCCATGAGGTTTGGTCTGCACATGATCATGTTTTTCAGGTTCTGTAGGATTGTTAAAGTTGGAAGAAAAGCCTTTGGCTTCATACAGCATTTTGACATCCTCCAAAAATTTAGGCAGGGATTTCAGTGACTCGTTTTATGAACAAGGCATTCCCCTACATTCACCTGTGCTTTGTTATTGGGATGGTTAAGCACATGGATGTGCTGGTGAAATCCTTCATGTATCCCGTTCTCCTCAATCTCTGTCAGATTAAAACCAAGTCCTTTGTAAATCTGGCACCCAGGGCCAGCAGTGCCAATGTTGTGGAGATGCTTAGGGGAGAGAAGAGAACATTTTTGGCAGCTCCATCTGAAACTCATCATCATCATCATCAGGCGATCACTCGTGACCGAGTAAGATTGTCTTCCGGGATAAAAGGAGGAAATTCTAAAGAAGATTGTGTAGACTCTAGCGATGGGTCCGTAAGTGACAGTGGATGCCAATTCTAGATCCACACAGCTTCCCACGGTGAGGACACAGGTTACCAGATAGAAGATGGTCCTGTAAAGGATTCATTTGACGTGCTTTTCGCTTAGCACATTTCTCCCTTTCACCTTGCACTCGGGCTTCTTCAAAGTCCATGGAACCTTTGTGAAAGGCCAACCTCCATTTAGATCGTTCATGGGCCAGAGCTTCCCAGTTTTCGATGTTTATATTGCATTTTTTTAGATTAGCCTTATGAACATCTTTAAACCTCTTATATTGACCACCGATATTCCGCTTTCCATCCTTGAGTTGGGAGTAAAGTAACTGCTTTGGGAGACGGCAGTCAGGCATTCGAACAACATGAAACTATCTGCCTGTAGAATCTGAATGCAAAGTCAGCATTGACAGGACACCTCCCAGGACACCACAACAATGACAGTGGACTTGAACACTGACCTCTAACAAAAGAGGTAAATGATAGAGTTCAATGGAAAATGTAACACTTTTGCTAGAAGTCCCACCCCCCTTCAGAAAACATTAGAAAGTTAATTAATTGTCAACCTATCCTGCTCAACCACATTTACAGGACTGGATTTCATTCAACTGAATGGACTGAAATCCACTGAATGATGCATTAAAATTTGGATGCATTTCTGTGTGCATTTCTCCTATTACATGCATTTCTGTACATAATTCTGCCTAATATATGCATTTTTGCCAGTAATATTCCTAACTGAATGTTATTTGCCATGAATATATGTATTTTTGTGCACACTTTCCCCCAATACATGCATTTTTATATGCATTTTCTTTTGACATTTTCTATTGCAAAAATTGGAGACAAATTGGGAGATATTCAAAGGATATCTGTATTTCAGTTCATCTTTTGATTCATAGAATTACCATATCATTTTCAACAAGATAAATTATTCCATATTTATTGTGAGGTTTGTATGAGTTGCTGAACTCTGCATGGGGAGCTCCAGTGTTGTCTCCTTGGGCACTGGTAGAAAATATTTAGGCGTTAATGCTGCTGAGAGTGCATCTCAGCAGCATTAGTAAATAAAAGGAAATCCATCACTGATTTCAGTGGGATGTGAATTACACCATTCATGTACAACTTTTATGTCCTACACTCAACTGAACAAATGTTTCATATCCTTAGGTGCATACAGCAGGTTTTCTTTCCTTTCCTTCTTTTTCTTTTTCTAAAGTAATTCTGTACCGGTAACCTGCCTTCCTGCATAATGGAAAGGGAACCTCCTTTTGTGGCCCAGCACCTACCATCTGCTATAGCCATATGGCTTATGCAGCAATGTTGACATCAGACTCTTCTATTCTGCATTGTATTGGAACTTCTGAGCATCTAGTTAGGTTATAAACTGCTTCACTGACTGGGAATGGGAGAAATTCCCATAGCATACAGTCATGGTATCTGAGAAGCTGCACTGCAAATGAATTTTTTGGCTCATGCAGAATACAATGGTGTATCTATTCAGCCAAACTGATAAAGTCCAAGGTAGAGAAAAAGGTATGCCACCATACTTACAAAATCTCCCAGAGAAACTTATGGCATTCAACTCTTCAATCCTGGTCCTTGCTTGATCATTTGTCTATCAGACTTATATAATGCTCAGAATCTATATTAAACATTAAACCGTACAAATATTGATCACGGGGACGCAGGGTAAAATATGATGCAATGGATTTATAACTTGTCTCTGTACTTTGCACAATGACACTCACAGTCAAGGTAAGGGATCAAGCTGGCCCTTTTCCTGGTGGTCTCAACCTATTCATTTCTGGGAAGGCTGTTTTGAACCGGTGGGTCCACAGTTATACTTTCAGAGGTAGAAAATGGCACCTTGAGTGCCATTTGGGGTGTGTGGGGTGTAGAAAGGCAGGATATAAATAAATAAATGGGGCACTCCTGCAAATATATAGGGAGTGGAGCCTAATGTCCATGTGGGCAGGGCCTATTTATTTCAGAGCACAAAGAGTTCTTCAAGCAGGAAAGAATAAAGGGAATACAGAGTGTGTAACTCCCCCAATGAGTGATGGTATTATAGAATGCATTCATCCTGTTTTAGTAATAGAGAACACTCAGTCTTTTAACAATGAATCCCTGGCTGAGAACTCAATTACCTGCATTGGATATGTACTGTATTTTCAATTAATTAAGCATCTAGAAAAAAAAATGCAGAAAATGTTTCTCAGTTTTATACATGAGAAACACCAAAGCTTGAGAAATTACAGTACATACACGTGCTTCAATACGTGTACATACAAGACTCAGTAACCACACACAACGTCCTCCCACTTCTCTCTTTTATGCATGCAGACAGAACTCATATAACTATGAAGAACACACACTGGGCACGTTTGCACATCATGATAGCCCACCATAACAATAAGCCACGGTGGGTTGGTTATATGGCAAACAATCGGGCTCACTGGGGGTTGTGGACTCCCTCCTCCCCCCTCAGTACTCCTGTGGGTATCCCAGAGGACACTGTGGGAGGAATGAGTATCCTCCCCCCTCCTGACACGATCATGAGCCATTTCAGGCTCATTGAAGCTTTTTTTTCCTTTTACCCTTTTTTAAATCAGAGATCAGGAAAGCTGGTGTCAAGCCAGCTTCTTCCCTGATCCCTGTTTTGACAGCTATGTGCAGTCACTTCAATGTGCCCCAGCAGCACCTTGGAGGGGTTGCCCATGGTTATCCAGCCTTTCTTTTTCTTTTTTAATTTGCACCAAAAATTGTGCACAAAAAAATATTTTCTATTTTTTAAAAAAAATTCTAGCTGCAGTTGCACAAGTGCGATTGATCACAGTTGCTCAACTGTGGGGGTTTGAAGCCTCGGCTGGGGCAATGTCCAGGAGTGGGGGTGCCGGCTGCCAAGGGGCAGCAGATACCAACCCTAGACATTGCCCAGAAGAGGCTCCAAATACATCCCCCCTTTGGTTTTTCTTGACAGGTGTCAGAAGGCGAGCTGTCAAGAAAAACCAAAGGCGCATATGATCGTTAGCTGTGGAAAAGGTTTTGGGGGGATTTAACCCTTTTTGCAGCAAAATCCTCAACTTTGTTCCCCCCCCCTTTAGTTCCCACCAGGCTGCACGTTTTGCATTTTTCCTGAGCCTCTACATGCTCAGGAAAGTGCAAATATGCACTCCCCCCTTTTTTCAAGGGAAAAGGAGTTTTGACAGCTAGCTGTCAAACTCTGGGTCCCTTTAAAAAGGGGATTTTGAGTGGGAACTGGGTGGTTTTGGATTAGGACATATGCCTCTGTATGTCCTAGTCCAAAAACCCCAGTTCCCACTCAAAACCTCTCTTTTAAAGGGACCAAGGGTTTTGACATCTAGCTGTCAAAGCTCCTTTTCCCAAGGAAAAGGGGAGGATGCACTTTTACACTTTCCTGAGCTGCTAGAATCTTGGGACAAAGTGAAAAATGTGCACCCGATGGGAACTAAAGTGTGTGTGTGTGTGTGTGTGTGAGAGAACAAATATGAGGATCTTCCTGCAACGGGGGTGTAAATTGAGGGGGGGAATCCTTTTTGCAGCACAAGACCAGTGATGGGGGGGCAGGATGTATTTGGAGCCTCTTTGGCTCCAAATACATTTGTAGGGAAGCTGGCACTTCCCTACAAATCATGGGTTATCATGTCATGCAAACCCAGTCATTTTCTCTTTCACGCACACAGATCTCGCTCATTCTCTCTCTCCCCCCCTCCCCATCCCCCCTCTCTCACACACTCCCTTACACACACACACACACACACAGGGTTCATACATCCATACAAAATGCTGTTCCCCAAATTCATAGCGGTCTGGTTTAGATTATGACTCCCCCCCCCTTTGCATATAAGCCTCCCAAGCAATATGAATCAAAATTGTTTCTCTTGAAGTTCTAAGGGCAGAAGAGGAAAATAAGGTTCTACAAACGTCTGGAAGTTGTTTTGTTTAAAAATATGAGTCGGTTTTTATCACAGGTTCTGGACACCAACAATTACTCACAAAATCCTAAACAAATGCTACCAATGTATATCATTTTAAGGCTTCAGGGAACAGTGGATAAACCCAAATTTTCCTAAGCCTTTGGATGGGAAAGAAGGTTCAGCCCTACAGCTTGTTTAACCAAGCTCTAAGAAGCCTCCAAACCAAATCAACAGCATAAGCAAAAACTTTTATTTTGGGTTCTGCTTGATATCCCTCTACCAGATGTTTCTTTGAGCTCTCTAACTTATGGGGAGACATCTGAAACAAACAAAATCTTCCTGCCAGATGCCTTGGTGTTCAAAGCAAATGCTGCAATTTGCATTCAACATCAAGGCAATTGAGAAGGCGGCTGTTTAAATATAGCCTTCCTTTTATTCTAAATCTGACATCCATGCAGACAGTGAAGACTATGGAGGATATCCAACACTGTGTGTGCAGATATCCACTCGTGCAGCAGGACCCTCCTCTCCTCCCCCTGCAGCCCCTTGTGCCCCCAAAAATGTCTCTGAAGGATCCCCCAACCATTGGGGTGGATTTTGAGTGGTGGATGGGGGGGGGACTTCAGGGGAGACAGGGAATCCCCCTCCCTGTTCTGTTGATAGAACCCATTCTGTTGGCAGGAGGGGTTAATTGGATATTATCCTCTAAACATAGCAATTTTTGCGGGGACAATGGCAAAATTCAGAATACCATGTCCAATGAGGCTTCTATACTCTTCACCTGTTGTAGGCTGCGAGTTTCCTCGGGCTGCATTAGGCCAGAATAAACAAGGAAATAGGAAGTACCAAACTGTCTCTACTCCCAGAAGTCCAGACTAAGACCCCTTCTTTTACCCTGCGCTAGGAGATGTTGACACAACCCCCTTCATACGTTGGAAACATGTGTAAGGGTGTCATGGTGCTTATGCCTGGCTGACCCTATCCTTCACCGTTGACATGAATGCTGGCTACAACCCTGACAGCTCTCTGTTTCATTGCTGAGTGAAGGGCCCAAGTGCATACTGAGTTATGCATGTAGGACTCCTTCACATGTCTGCTGAATGCGCAGCTTGCCAGGGGACATGACCTGTGTGCACATTATCACTGGAGGACGGAGGTAGCATGCCTGTCCCCTCAACATGTGCAGGAGGTCACGTGAAATTCCCTGTCCCAGTCTTCACAACCTGGTGCCCTGCAGATGTTTTGGTCCACAACTCTCAGTCACCCCTGGCTGTTGGCATGCAGACTGGGACTGATGGAAGTTATAGTCCAAAAACATATGGAAGGCCCCAGGTTGGGGAAGGTGGCCGGGGCCCTATGCTGTGCCCTATGAGCCTCAACCTCTCAGAAAATATACTTGAGATTGGAATTAGCAAGCCAAATTAGTTTAAAGTAAGGGATTCTTATCAGGAATGGCTTTTTTTTTTTTTTTTAAGGTTGAGTAACAGAGAGCCCGAAGTATCTCACAGCAGCATGTAATGTTAGCTTTGCAAACTTAGTCCTTTGCATAGCTCATTCCCCACAAATTGTTTTCCCCTTGGCATTCCACTGAACTGTTTTTCTACAAACAGACACACGCTCCTGCCAGGGTTCCAGGTCCATGTTTACCTCACAAACACAAACACAGACCTGGAAGCCCACAGGATGGAACGTGCCTTTGGGGAAGGAGAGTCTTAGATGAAAAATGGCTGATGGGGAAATGTAAGCATCCCTCACACCACCTTCTCTTCTTCCCCTTTCTGAGGTTGCTTTGCCAAGGAGAAGGAGCTATCAAACGAATGTGACCTGTTAATGTGTAGCTAGCTTGGCCCAAACCAGTGAATTAGATTGGTAGAAGAAATAGATTGATACCCTCAAATTAAGAAAAAAAGATAATAAACATGTACAGATAAGATGCAAACAAATACTATTTTACTGAATATGGAACTGGAAAAAACTGTCAAGATTTCACCCCCAAAATTGAATTCTCTTACATCCCTAGACCCCAACAGTGCAGAAAAGGGCAACTAAAATGACCAGGAAGCTGGAGCAATTCCCCTATGAGGAAAAATTACAACAGTTGGGATTGTTTAGCTTAGAGAAAACGTGAATAAGGGTAGATATGACAGAGGTGTACAAAATTATTCATCATGTGAAGAAAGTGCATAGAGAGACATGAGAGCCAGTGTGGCATAGTGGTTAGGGTGTTGGAGTGGGACTTGGGAGATCCGGGTTCAAATCCCCGCTCGGCCATGAAACTCACTGGGTGACTTTGGGCCAGTCACGGTCTCTCAGCCTAACCTACCTCACAGGGGTGTTGTGAGGATAAAATGGAGAGGAGGAGGAGGATTATGTAAGCCGCCTTGGGTTCCTTGCAGGAAAAAAGGTGGGGTATAAATATAATAAATAAATAAATATTTTTTTCTCCCTCTCTCATAATACTAGAGCCCAGGGTCATCCCATGAAGCAGATTGGTGAGAGATTCAAAAAGAAGTACCTGCAGGTGGTGTCGAGAGCACATAATGCGGGCCACATGCTGAAGCTAAGCAGGTATGAGCCAGGTCAGTGCTTGGATGGGTGACTGCCTGGGCTGCCCACATCCGTTCTCCTGCACTGAGCAGGGGGTTGGACTCGATGGCCTTATACGCCCCTTCCAACTCTACAATTCTAGGATTACAGGTACTTCTTTACATACTGAATAGTTAAACTATGGAATTCACTTAGGGAGGCTATGGCAAAACTTTGGGGATTCCCCCCCCAGTCTTCTTTTTCTATATTCAAAACCTACAGTATCTTGAGCATTTCAAAGAGACATTCAAACACCACATGATGTTCAATCCAAGGTACAGGGCACACTTCACTAAGGATCAGTCTGGAGAGGAAAGGTCATGGGAAAGTTCTTCCAGTCCAGTTGGTTCAAGAATATGACAGGCACAAATCCTCAGGGTTGGTCGGGAGAGTAATATCAAGAGATCATGGGATAAATGAATGCCATTGAAGTCTCGTAAAACATTATATGGATACCTCTCATTTGAAGGACTACAGGTATTCCATAAAAAAAAAAATCTGGGTTATTTTCCTCTACAAATTCTTGCTTCCTTCCTTTGCAGGCTATTCACGATGCTTATTCGAATGTCCGTGAGCATGGCACTGAAGCCGCAGCTGTCACTGCTGTCGCTGAAATTGTTCCCACTACACCTTACCTGACATTCCAGTTTGAATTGCCCTTCCTGATTATTATCATAGTTGAAGATGACATCATGTTCATGGGACGCATGAATTGATTTTATTGAGAACTAATCGCACAATTATGTGTTCTTTTGCAGTACTGACAACATAGTGGTGTCGAATCATACAGCATGTGAAAAGATGTATACATTTCCATTTGCTTTAAAGGAATGGTCAATGTGTCACTGATTCCTAAACAAATAAAACACTAAGGGCAAAATTCTATTGATTGCCGCCTCAGTGATCTGAAGGCCCCAAACTTGGAGAGATCCCAACATTCAATACAAGGGGGAGGAGCAGCAGAAGTGATCTTCACCTCCCAGTCCTGCTGGTCCTGCAGAGTTCACTAGGTGAACTTGTTAACCTGTCTGGCAAGTGTTGTGGGCCCAATTATTCAAGCACATACTCTGGCGATGGATGACTACTTTGGAATCCACATGCTACATGGGTCCATGGATAGAAAAGTCCAAGGGTCAAGAACAGTTCAAGCCATCTGGCAGCCCTGGGCTATCAGCGATGAAGATCCATAATCCATAGCAAACAAGAATTCATGTTCTATGAAAAGTATAGCAGTATTCTTCATGGCAGGTTCTTAACAATAGAAGGTTCAAGAGACAAGAGTCCAGATTGGATGTAGATGGTCGGAAGAATGCCCCAACAGGGTCAGATGGTAGTAAGTCCAAACAGAGATGATTTGGGGGCATAGAGATGAGAATGTTCCTAGCAAAGGCTCCCGGCCTGGGCATTAACTTAAAAGTGAAAGTGTGGCTGTGATAACCCTCCTCCTGAACAACTAACTGACAAGGGATTGTAGCCCATCAGAGAGGTCCCCTGCCCAAACAGAGTGTCTCCCGTCTGCCCTTTATAGGAAACACTTCAACTTGTATGACAGCTCCAAAAAACAGTCCCTCTTCTGTTAGGTTTTCACAGAGAGGCTGCCAGCTTCCCTGCCAAGGCCGAAGCTAGCCAGCAGCTGGATGGGGGTAAGATAACTCCCACTTGCTTTCCCCTGAGAATACTGACAGAGATCAGCTCACACTGATGCTGACATTCCACAAGCTGAATAAGCCAAAACACTTCCAGACCACTTCTGATCAGATTCTACTGTAGCTATAGACTATAATGTCCACTACAGTGCTGGAGCTGGGCCAAAACAGTGAGGGCACCTCGGAGGGGAAGGGGCGAGGCTGGAGGAAGCTCAGGATAACTTGTATCCAGGACTCTCTTGTCTCCTTCCCTCCACACCCACCAGAACACCCCCTTTCCTCCTCCGATGTCGCATTTCCAACCTCAGAGTGCAACTGGCACAGTTCTTTCTTTACCGGCTACGATGGGATGGAGGAGGGGGTAGGATCTCCTACTCCCCCTTCTGAGCTCAGAACGAAGTCTCCAATCTCAGAAGGGGGATTCCAACCAATCCTACGTTCCCTGGGACGCTCACCCAGGGATCATAGGATTGTTCTCTCCGAGGATAATGGAACCCTATGGAACAATCTGCTGTTTCTTTCTCTCATTCCAAGTTCCTAATCCAAAGAATTCATATTTATCAGCATGACAATATCTGCTCATTCTAATCACGACACGCAGTTCCTTATACTATCTATAGCCAAGTATGATTTTCTTTTAAGGGGCCATTAATGGTATATGTGAAAATAAAATAAAATACATGCATTGTACCATAAAAGCTTGTTATGACTCAAATGAGATTTACCAAAGATGGGCTTGAAGTGCTACCATCACTGATTAAATATCACCAGCATAGCTCTCTATCGCCCATCCCAAACGTAAACTACCATCATCTGTGTTGAGTCACAGTCTACCATGCAAACATGTCTTCAGTAGTAGACCATACCTGAACTATATATAGTCTCCATTGTCATGGCTATAGTTAAGACTGTCAGGAAAATGAGTCTTCCATCATTATAAGGGGTGAGAGGTGGGTTGTTCTAAATTTCATAACATTGAAATGGTACAACCAATATTTCTGAAATTCACAGGTGCCAGAAAGAAATGTCGGTTTTACATACCCTGAAAGTGTCAGGACAATCAGCAAATTATTGAGGGAGAAAGAGCAGTCTAAGTAGAAAAAGCAATAAAATAAAATAAAAATCTCCCTCTATGAAAACTGACTTTGAGAAACAGGTTGGCGACCAGATTTCTGTCATCAGGATTTCTCTAATTTCTGATTTCTGTAATCAGGGTTTCTGAAGAAAACACAGGGTTGTTATGTATGAAACTAATGGTTTTCTATACCTCGTGTTCTATACCTCGTTGGTGGGAAATCCTTTTTCTTCACCAGCCAAGTTGTGTGTGTGTGTTTTTTTTTAAAAAGCTTTAAACATGTTACCTTCCATGCACCTACAGTTTTCCTAGGTCTTTCAGGCTCAAATCCACCAGATGGGGAGGATGGAGTTTCTGGGACCAGCAAAGATATATCACATTCTCCTGGTCCTGTATTGCCTTATGAAGCATCTGAGCCTTCCTATATTGCTCAAATAATCCTCCTGTGAGTTGACCCAGCCTCATATATTGCTTACATCAGTAGCTGGCATGATGGGTTAAGGCTTAAGCAGTGAGAGGGAGACCTCTTCGAGCAACAAGGCTAGACGCTTTATAAAACAATATAGGACCAGGGCAACATGGGGCATCTTTGCTGACCAAGGAAAAGTGTGGGTGCATGGAGCTTAAGTCGTATGCAAGCACAATTTGTGACATTACATGACTTCATTAGTGATCATGGAGCTCATAAAGTCATGAGCCTGAGCTTCCAATTTCCTGGCTTTGTGAAGCATGAGCCAGCATGAGATAGCCCTAACCCTGGTCTTACACCAGCATGGCTTTTTTTTTTTTTTTTAATATATAACTGACTTTCCCTGGTATTTGAAAAGGAATTTATATAGTTACAATGTTGGCAATCCTGCCCTCTGTCAAAAAACAAAAAACCCCTATCCTGACTCTCAGTATGGAGTAGGCAAAACACTCGCAATTATTGTATTTGAAGCAGGATAGTTGTAGACCTAAATTGAATTTGGCCCTCTGTCTGAAAGAAGTGCAACACCCCTGGACACTGATTGGCAGCTGCTCCCTAAAGTCTCAGGAATCTTTTCTTTCTCTAGCCCAGTGCTTCTCAATTATTTTCTGTCATGCCCCCCCTAGGAAGAAGAAAACATTTCGTGCCCCCCACACGCAATTTACAACAAAGAATAGCTTTATTAACTGTAGCAGAAAAGATTTAAAGGGTCTAAAAGTCACACGGGCGGGTTTGGCCAATCAGGCGAGCCCCCCTTTATGGAGCCTCGCGCCCCCCAGGGGGCCCCGCCCCACTATTTGAGAAGCACTGCCCTAGCCAAAGATGTTGGGAATTGAACCTGGGACCTTTCACATGCAAAGCATGTGCTCTCTCTCTCTCTCTCTCTCTCTCTCTCAGTCTCTCTCTCTCTCTCACACACACACACACACATCCATTTATTAAGTAATTAAAAAATAATAATTTTATTTTATTTTCACTGGCTAGGAACCGAGGTAAAGGGGATGGCCCTGAAAGGCCCCCCAGGGGAGGGGAAAACAAAGACCGCAGGAACCAACCCTGGATCTCGAAGCAATCTAATCCTTGCCTGTTCTACACTATGTCCCTCCCTTTTTAAATTAATTTATTTAAGGGCAATACACCTTACCTATATTATGCAAAACCCCTGTACTGATAATCCCCTAATTTATCAATTTAGTTTTTTATTTACCAATTTAGTTGTTTATTATTATTATTATTGTTGTTGTTGTTGTTGTTGTTATTATTATTATTATTATTATTATTATTATTATTATTTTATACATCCCAATCACTATTAGCCAAAATTCTCATTTACCATCTGATTAATTCTTCTTATTTTTATTTTATTTATTTATTTTTATTTATTTTTTAAACTACAGGAACAGGAAAGCGAAAAGACAGCCTTGTCTGAACTAAAGGGGCCGACATGGTAGGAACTCCTTAACAAACGCCCCTGCAAAGGGGAATGGACCCCCCCACAACCCGGTAAACAAGGGGGGCGCAGTGAGATGGGCCTTGGCCTGGGGGAGGAACCCCCGCACGCACAGTTGGAGATAAACAACATGTTTCTATGTGTGTGAGGTTGAAATTGGAGCACCCGCGTGGCAAGCGAGGCGAAGTAACATCCCGCCTCTCTGCTTACACGGCCAGGGATGATGGAGCTGAAAGCCGGCATGCCCACACGCGGCCCCAAAAAGCTGCGGTGAAGTGGCTGACAAGGAGCCTCACGGAGGATCAGTAGGAAAGGGCTGCTGAGGCGGCGAAAAGACCCCACGGGACAGACACCTCACCCCGGGGTGCGACACAGGGACGCCCTCTCCCTCCCCACAGAGGGGAAAAGGCAAGTAGGGTGCCGCGCTCCGCAAAGCAGGCCCCTGCAGGGAACCCATGACCAGGGGGGAGGAAGGAGCAGGAGAGGTAGCCCAGGCAGGTCCAGGAAACCAAGGGGGAGAAAACCACAGACAGTCAAGCGATGGCCACCCCCTTCCCTCCAAGCAGAATCAAACCAATATTGAAGAATCTCTCATCAGCGGCACCCACAATCTAAAGATGCTGAGGGGCAGAGGCAACTGGGTCTAAATGAAGACCCTAGTGCTCCGCCCCCATTAAGCCTGATTGGAGGGTGAGATCACCCGATCGTGGTCTCAGTCTGCACTCCTCCCCCACCCGCAATGTTCTCTCCACCCATAGCAAGGTGTGCAGGTGGGGGAAGATAATTCTTTCTACACTCAAATTAATCAGTGCATCTTCCACTTGTGAAAAATGTTGTCATCTAAAAACTCAAGGTATTGGATTCCTTAATCAGATCAGTAGTCTTTCTACGTTTCTCACTGAAATTATGCTAAAAGTACTGGGATAATTTGAACCTGCAATATCATTGCTGCAGCAGAAGAATCTGGATATCGAGGCAGCATTGAAACATCTTGACTGTATTGGGAGGCAGTTGCCAGAAATGCAAAATGGTCCTGTTTTCAACAACATTTTTGAAGCAGCCAAGAAAGCATGCGAATCCGCTGACCATGAAGCACCATCACAATGTCTTTGTGAACTCCCTTGAACTTCAGGGAATCTGGTTTTACTAAACTCAGAGCACTGACAAGTAAGATTCCATGGCAGGCAAACCCATCAGGAAGAGGAGTTCAAGAGTTGGGGGGCGGGGGATGCCTATCAGATTTGCAGATGACACAAAATTGGGTGGGATACCTTAGAATACAGAAACAAAATTCAAAATGATCTTGAGAGATTAGAAGACTGGGCAGAGAGTAACAGAATGAAAATTAGCAGAGCGAAGTTCAAAGTTCTTTGTTTAGGGAAAGGCAACAACAAAATGCACAGGTATCAGATGGGGATAGGTGGCTTGGCAATGGTGCGTGTAAAGAGGATCTTGGAATTGTAGTCGATCACAAGCTGAATATGACTCAGCAGTGTGATGTGGATGCAAAAAAGGCAAATGCAATTTTAGGTTACAACAATAGAAGCATCGTTCCAAAATCAAGGGAAGTGATGGTTCCCCTTTACTCTGTACTTGTCAGACCTCACATCAAATACTGTGTCCATTTATGGACATCACAATTTAAAAGGATTCAGAGCAACTGGAATGAGTTCAGAGAAGGGCAAGTAGATGATATCAAAAATTTCACATTCAATTTCACATTTTTGTTCTTTAAGAACCCTAGGACAGATACCACCTGGGCCCATTGATTTATTCACTTTCACATTGTCAATAAGGTCAAGACCTTCAGCTTCTGTCATCACGATTGGTCTCAGTTCCTCAGACTTGCTTCCTGAAAACATCAGTTCACAAACAGGTAGCTGCCCTACATCTTCCACAGTGAAGTGTGTTGTCATCCAACCTTCCAACAGCCTCCCCAGCTGGTCTCCTGCTTCTGATGTATTTAAATAATTCTCTATTGGTGGCCTAGATGTTGTTAGTGATATGCTCCTCAAAATGCTTTTTTGCATCTCTTATTGTCTGCTTGCACTTCCTTTGTGCAAGTCTGTATCCATTTTTGTTCTCCTTATTTGGACAAGACTTCTATTATTTGAAGGAAGCCTTCTTTCCTCTGAAACCTTCCTTGGCCCTGCTCATCATGCTAGTGACCTCTTGGACTTGGGGCTACCTTTCCTGACCTGTGGCATACATTCTAGCTGAACATCTATTATGGTGGTTTTGAGTAACTTCCAAGCCGTTTGAAAAGATTGAAGCCTCTTTACTCCCACCATTCAACTTCCTTTTTGTCAGTTCCCTCATTTAGAGAAGTTTCCTTTTGTGAAGTCCAATGTTTGGTGTTTGAAACAACTTTTGAGCCAAAGCTGTATTTCCTCTGTTTTATACACCTTAGCTCCGATACAGGTGTTCAGGCCTGGGTACAACCCACCTGTGGTCAGAGAGCAGAATCATGCTGCTCTCAATGCTTGATGTTCCTATTCTTTCCCACAAGCATGACTTGATACCACATGCTCAATGTATTGTGTAAATGATATCAGTGCACTTGGAGTGAAATCTTTTACTAGGCAGCTCGATGTGATTCACAGAGGAATACACCTCTCATCACTCAGATCATATCATATGTGTTATGGGAACACAAGCATGTACAGACAGAAAGGTTTCTGACTTGGGGGATGGTCTGATCCAGCATAGCTCTTGGTCTGATCCAGCATAGCTCTTCTTATGTTCATTCCCAAAGGAGATGGGAGCGTGCTGACATGTGCAGCTAATGAGCCCAAGCCAGAAAGAGAAATGTATAAACTGAATGAAAAGGGTGGTGGATGGAGGGAAAGACAAGCAGCCCTGTGTGTGAAGCCATAGAACCAACGGGCAAGTTTTGCTTTGGAAAGATGGTGGGACTACATACGAGAAAAGTGTCTGCCTCTATGACCAGCCAGCTATCATTTGTTCAAGGCCAAGCTGCATAAATTGAGCTTTCTCAAAGAGTTTAGAGGGACTAAACTAACTCTGAGAGGCATTATCTTTAACGGGTCATCACAAACCTTTTAACTTTTCTTTGCATCATTTAAAGCTTACAAACTCCAATGTTGTGCCAGAACTGGATGGGGGGCGGAGGGGAACGTCTGCCTCAAAAATGAGAGACAGGGGAAAGTCTGTTATGCAAGATAGTTGAAGCCTGCCTAATTACCTTTTGTCACTTCAGTGAAGCCTTTGGTTTAGGACAATCAGTAAGATCCTCCTCCTCCTCCTCCTCCTCCTCCTCCTCCTCCTCCTCCTCCTCCTCCTCCTCCTCCTCCTCCCCCTCCCCCTCTTAAAACCTGGAAGGAGAAAGAATGGCCATTTTTCTTCTCTCTTGTCTCTCTCTGACACTTTAAAATCAATTTCCCGAATCCAATGAGCACTTTGAAGTGAGAAATTCATTTTGTTTTGTTTTATCTACTAAATTCTGAAAGGAAGGATGCCGCCACCACCACCTCCCCAATGATGCCAATGAGTGGCCAGAATGTGTACTGGTGAAAGAAACATGATCAACCTGTAATAATTGTTTAATAATGTGGGCCAATGGCACTCTTATGATGATAATTGGCAGCTAAAACTAATTTCATGCACATTGCACATTAGGCCACAACCTGGGTGTAAGTGTTGCAAGAAGTCTGCTGGCTGTACATTAGTTCTCCACAGGGTTTACAAGTTTTCCCATGAAAAAGATGGACTCATTGTTGGCCTCTCCGATTATCAGGAATAAGGGCCTGTTAAAGTTAATTGTAATTGTAAGGGATCTGGGAACAATTTCAACGACAGTGGTAGCCGCCACTTCCGTGCCATTCTCCTGGACATTCAAAGAAGCTTTGTGGATAGCCTGGAAAGCAAACAAGAATTAGTTCAGAACAAAGGGCAAGATATCATTAGATGTGGTTGTGCCATTCCATCTAAGCAAAGGAACAATGTCTAGGGGCCATGCAAGCCAGTGTTTAACCATAGAGCCACAGCCAACTGCTTGGGGGCACGCCCCTTTCTTTTTTCCTGCCATCATGCCCCGTTTTTAGTAGGCAACTCAACTCCTAAATAATAAAACGAGAAAGGTTAAAGAATATTATGATAACCAGAACATTAGCCCACTCCGCTCAGTATTACTGACTGGCAATGGCTCTCCATGATTTCAGGCAGGACTCTCTCCCAATCCTCCTCGAGGATTAAACAAGGGATCCTATGCCTGCAGAGCAGGTGCTCACCCACTGAGCAATGGCAAGTATCTTGAGACCAGATAAATATAATTCACGTGTATGTTAAAACCATAAAATAAAACACATTTTATGGTGTTAACATTTTATCATTACATATATTTTAACTATGTTATTGGGGGACCTTGGGGAGCAATGGGGTGCCTCTATCTCTGTGGTTACGGGTAGGGGGAGGTATGGCGTTGGGGGATTAACGAGCTGGCAAAGGAGAAGGGAGGTCAGATATTTGACTGTTGCCCCCTCTTCTGGTTATTCCCCCAACCTGACAATTCCTGGCAGCCATATCAGCTTACCCTAAGGCCTGGTGCTGCTGCTGCTGAATGCCAGGTCGGCCAAGAATAAAATCTCCCTCATCCATGATTTAATAGTGGATGCAACGGGAGGGGTGGCCCTCTCGCAATTATGCCCTCCCAGGTACTCGGTGCAGCACCAACATCGCCTTGGGGGTTGGGGAGGGGGAGTGGCCGTGGTCTATAGGAGTACAATTCCCCCCTCTGTAGGCTTCCTGTTCACTCAAAGGTGGGCCTTGAGTGTTTGCACCTTGTGCTGGGCACTCGAGACAGATTAGGGATTCTGTCGGTGTACCGCCCACCCCGCTGCCCATCAGACTCCTTGCCTGAGCTGACGGAGGTGGTCTCGGACTTGGTGTTGCGGACCCCCAGGATGATGGCTCTGGGGGACTTCAACATCCATGCCGGGGCGGCTCAGGACTTCATGGCTGCCATGACAACCATGGGGCTGTCTCAACACGTTGTTGGCCCAACACATGTAAGGGGACACGCCCTAGACCTGGTTTTTTCGACTGGACAGGTGGATGGTGATCTGGAAGTGGGGGCACTGCTGCTTGACTGGTAAGCTCCCTTTGCACACGGAGATTGCAGTACTCTGTAACTCTGTAAATAAACTGCATATATAATCTATACTGCTCCTCTCTGCTTCTGTTGAATTGCTACCTGCTGACACTAGTATCCTGAGAGAGGGAAGAAAAACATCTCACTGTACTGTTTTCCCACAGGGTGCATAATTTATATACATTTCCATCATGTCCTTTTCTCTAACTGAAGCTAAAAAGTGCCAGCACTATGTTCCAGCACTATGATGATTTTGATTGTCTATTTCCAGCTCTACAATATCCTTTTGAGATGCAGTGGTCAGAGTGGTACACAGTATTTCAAGTGTGTCCACACCATAGATTTATATAAAGGCATTATGATTTTGGCAGATTTCATTTCAATTCCTTTCTTAATGATCCATAACATGGAATTCACCTTTTTCACAGCAGCCGCACACTGGGTCAACAGTGTGCGGCTGGGTTATGTACCACAGCCCCAAGATCCCTTTCCTGATCAGTCATGGAGAGGTGAGATCCCATCAGTTTATAGTGTAGTTAGGATTTGTTGCCCCAACGTACATCACTTTACACTTGCTTACATTGAAGCACATTTGCCATTTTAATGTCCATTTCCACAGGGTTTTTTAAGAGATCTTTTTGGAGCTCTTTGCTGTGTCTCTTTGTTGTGACAAAGACTGGAAAATCCCATACAAGCACTTCTTAAGTTCTTATGATCTTCTCTAATGGCTGCCTCACACATGACATTTTACATACAACCTCTGGATAGAAGAAAACATGTGGAACTTTTCACACATGTCAGAGTGTGTAAGTGTATATTATTTCCATTTGAAAGTTATGCAGTTATGTCCATTGGGGAGGTACTGTGCACTTTTTTTTTTTTAATTACATGGGGAATATCTTCATGTGTGAAGTGGAAGAGGCCAAGGCAAGTACTCTGCTTCCTACATTATATTTCTGTATATCTTGAGACAGAAGGGTACCTGTAGCCTAACATTCACATGAAAGACAATGCAAAGTATTTGGTGCAATGCTTGTAGTATGATAAATTTTGAGACATACCTCGGAAACTTTCAGTTTAGGTGCCCCACTAATTCCAGATAGGTTTGCAAGGTCTGTGAATACATCTGTAATACCCATTCTTCCTAGTTTCCCTTTGAGATTGTAGCTACCAGAAATGGAAAACCTTGGAAGATAGAGATCAATTCTCCTGTTGAAAGAAGAACCAAAAGATTATGAGTGTCTGCAAAAATGCATAGTATATGTAAGACACACTGTATAGCAGGGGTGGAAAACTTTAATAGGTTGGGGGGCTGAATTGCCCCCCCAAGCCACACTCATCCACCACCAGCACCACCACCAGCACCACCATCACAGGATGTGGCCAAAGCATGAGAAGTGGCTGCGTGGCTGAATCCCCAATGATTCTACTGGGAAATATGGTGTGTGGGGAGCATGACTGGTTTCCCTGCAGAATTGTGAGGGCTTGCATCAATGGTAGGCATGGTCAGGACTCGGAGCTTGCAGAGCTCCACTGACAAGAGCCCCCTGGAGTTGTTCCTCCTCTTTACCATAGCAACCTGCTTATTCACCTGCTCCCCCTACCTGTCACTTATTTCAATGTCACCCAGTAAGCAGAGATTGGAATCAAAGACTTCCCAGTCCAGATCTAATGTTCCATCACCACAGCACACTGGCTTACCTTGGTCTCAGTAAATTCATCCATTTTAATAGAACATCTCTCCCCAGAGCATCTTCCACCTGCTTCAGTTCCCCTTGGTTGGGCAGAATGAACAACGCTGAAGCATTGCCCTTGTATGGGAGTTGCACCACCTCGCAGGACAGGTTCTCATCATAGTAACTCATAAACATGCCACCTTGGTTCATCATCGGAACTTTCACTGTAGTTTCCTCATCCACAAAGAAGTTGTCTTCTTTAGTGTACTCAGGATTGAATGGATTTTCCCAGGAAGCTTGTGAAAAGTACAACAAGTGAACACAGGAGAATACATAGAGAATGCAGGTGAAAAAACAAGAGAATACATAGTTCATGCTAGGAACGAAAAGGCATTTCACACCAATTCAAATTTCAAGATCTGAATGTGACATTTTACAATTGTAATTACTATAAATTATCCACTTTGAAATTGAGTTTTGAATGACAAAGGTATACTTCAATCTTAAGTTTTCTGGATGGATTTTGGTGCAAGAGCATTAGTTGTAAACTTGCCATAAGCGGTATTTTACACCTGTATATTTCTAAAAGCCTTAAATACAATGGCAGCTATAGCTGGGAACCAATGAGGAGATCTGGTGAGTAAGTAAGCTGATGTCTTCTCTCGGCTCTTTAGAGAGCTTGAGATGCAGGATAAAGACAAGGAGGAAGGATTCACCACTGTGAATTCGAGTGGACAGGAAGTGGTATACATGACTGCCCAGCTTCCTTTCCCCCCTTCCAATTATAATTGAAATTGCAACAACAAAGAGATGGAAAAATGAATACAAACATCAAATTCAAGCATTAGATGACCTCATAATCTAATCTAGCATAATCTAGCAAAGACTACCAACAAAATACTATGTAATTATACCCTGTGGTCACTTCTGGTCACGCAATTGGAGCTTCCTTCACTTACTCTCTCATGCAGCACCCTGTACATCCCCTAGATCTGCTCTGCAGGGTCCCTGAAACTCCTGAAGCACATTTGGGGGGCAGGGGGTTGCATGGGTAAGGAAAATAATTGCTCTTCCAGTGGTGTCCATTCCACTGGAGGAAAGGCATGATTGGATACATCCCAGAGTCCTCAATATATTTCCTGCACTAGTAATATTCAGATTTGGATTCCTTTTACACGGGTGAGTTGGTCAATGAAGTCAGTATTCCATCATTTCATGGCAATCTCTTTGTTCTGTTGACTTCAAAGGCACTGGGTAGTTTCCAAGCTCTACACAAGAATCCAATGATTGACTTTCCAGTCATTGAATTGGCCCACCACCATATGCCATCCTCCTCCTAGACACAGCAGAGCATAATCATGGTACACTGGGCACAATCCTGATTTTTTGTGAGCCCATGGAGAGCAGGGCTTATGATTAGCAATGGCAGTAGCATAGCTTCTTTCTTTTCTTCTAGTTTCATTGTTGTTTTTGTTTGTTTGTTCATTTTGCTACCAGTGTAGTGAAAGCTAGGGATAGGTGAAGTGGACCCCCAGAAGCACCCCAGTGCAGTAACTATGATCAGAAATGGTGCCTCAGGCATGAACCACGACTATATGCCAGATGACTTTTACTTTTTGGTTAAAATAAAGGAATGCCAGAGCATTCGTTAGCAAAATTATGCTGCCTGGGCTTGAGTTCATCAGGGGGAAATCAGACATTTTGTTATTCAAAGAGTAATTCCCTCCAGAGAGATTGTGTCCTACCTAAAAAGGCGTTTAAATTATTCACCAGTGATGTGTTCTTGCAGGACAATTGTGCATCCCTGAAGACTGTAAAGATATTCCCCTAGCATAATCTACTTAAATATATTCCAGGTGCAGAGCACTGCTTATCCAAATTTGAAATGTTCAGTCTGAGAAAGGAACGAATTCTTGCCAGGATTCAGGAAAAGAGTTGTCCATCCCTACTGACTATAGCAGCAATTGCGTTGGGAGCCTGCTCATCAATTTCATTATTCACAATGCCCCAGAACTTGAGTTGCACTGGGGGGTTGGGGGTTGGGGGCATGTGTATGCTAGGGATGTCTATCGGGTGGGCTTGAGTGGGCCGATATTCGGGGTGACTCGCGGGCCTACCTGGACGCCTGCTCGGTCCGCCGCCCGGTCCATCGAGTCATGCCACCTGCGCGGGCGCCGGTCATGTCATTTCCGGAAGTGACATGACGGGCCTTGCGCCGACGCGGCTGAACCCTGTTGCTGCGGTTTTGGCGTAGAAATCAGGGCAACAGGGCTTAAAATGGCCATCACGGTCATTTTAAGCCCTGTTGCCCTTATTTCTATGCCAAAACTGCAGCAACAGGGTTCAGCCATGTCGGCGCAGGGCCCGTTGCGTCTCTTCCGTCCAGCCGGAAGTGACGCGACGGGAGCCTGTGTGAGCGGCACGGCTGCCCGAGCAGCACGGACAGCGGCCGGAGAGGCCCTCCACGCCGCAGAGAAATTGAGGATCGGGGCGGTGGCGCAGAGAGCCGAGAAGATTCGGGTGGGGACCCTTCAGGTACGAAATCCACAACTAATGGAGGCTGCCTCCCCGCCCGGCTCCCCAAAATGTGATGAATAAGAAGAGAAAAACTGACCAAATGGCCACTTCTTCCAGGGCTCTGAGAAAAATAAAAATCTGAAACACGTGAATCAACAAACAAACAAACAAACAAACGTGAAATGTTTTCTCAGAAAATTCAGCTCAGCTGTAGTTTCACATGCTTCACACCCTCAGAAATGGCAGATGATGACTCCAGAATATCTCTGCCAGAGAGGAGAGAATCGGGTACCACTGATTAAACTGTGGGCATCTAATAGAAGGCAAAGAGTTGCTACAATACTGAAGAATATAAGCAACATAGATTCATTCATAGTATGGAGTTGGAAGGGGCCTAGAAGGCCATCCTATTTAGAAAAGCAAAGTCCATCTGACCCACCTTCCAAGAACATATAGTTTACAAGAACCATTGCAGCCTCTCGATCAACATCTTTGATAACATCCAGTAATTTTCCATGGGTTTTCTTGTCTATATAGCTATTGATCTTCTCCACAGCTTCTGTAGAATTGCTGAAGTCAGTAGGACAAATCTCTGCCTGATAAAAATGTCTGGCATCATCCAAGAACTTCTTTAGTGGTTTCAGTTTGTCATCTGTGAAAAGGGCATTCCCAATGCTCAGCTCCATTTCAGCATCAGAACGGTTTAGCATATGGAGGAGATTAAGAAAACCATCAGGGATTTCCTGCACACCGATCTCTCTCTTGTTGAAGCCAAGTCCTGCCAAAAGCTGACTCTGTGTGGTGGACCTAGCCCCCAGTAATATCGTGGCAAAGGCGCTGGAAATACTCAAAGGAGAAAAAAATATATTCTTCCCCGGGGCCTCTGAAGCAACCTCATGGTAGAATCGGAAAGCAAAGTCAGCACTGGCTGAGGCGATCTTTAGAGAGGGCAAATTACTGGGCCCTTCAGTGGGAGGATGGTGTCCGTGGCCCTCATGGTGGCCGGGGACATGGTGACAGTGGGCAAAAGCACAGAAGCCAGCAAGGAGCAAACATAGGTAGAAATCAGACATTGTGTTCCTCTGGGAATAATCTGTAAAGAAAGAATCACATTCTCAATTTCTGATTATACTGATTATATTGAAGATGTTTGTATTCTACTTCATATTAACATGGCAGAGAAACTGTATTTCTCCTTGGAGCTCTCTTGTCATCTGCAGGTACTTCTCTCTGTAGTCTTGATTGTGTGAATTGATTTCTGAGGATATGTTCAGTGAAGGGCCCTAGCTTGCATTTGGGAGTTGTTCAGTCTCTATCTGCCTTTCTAACCTATAATTTAAACAAAATCTCTTACTTTTCCTTTTGCCTGAATAGCAGGGACAAAGTGATCTTGCTGCAGGGTGAATATTTATTTTATTTTATTTTATTTATTATATTTATACCCCACCTTTTTTCCTGCAAGGGACCCAAGGCAGCTTACACAATCCTCCTCCTCCTCTCCATTTCATCCTCACAACAACCCAGTGAGGTAGGTTAGGCTGAGAGGCAGTGACTGGCCCAAAGTCACCCAGTGAGTTTCATGGCTGAGCCGGGACTAGAACCCGGATCTCCCGAGTCCCAGTCCAACACTCTCACCACTACGCCACACTGGCTCTCTTGATTGATGAGTGTGATACAAAGGAGTCTGCACCGCACCTCCAACTCCATGAAGCAGGCAGGGATGTTGAAGAGTCCTTGGTCTCGAGTCACGAGTCGAGCCACGAGTCTTTGGACCTGAGTCTCGAGTCCGAGTCCGAGTCCTTGGTCCAAAATGGTGACTCACGAGTCACGAGTCACTCCCAAAACTGACTCCACGAGTCCCTATTAAAATCAATGGGGTTTTTCCCCAACAAAATAAGGGTACTTCAGATGTGTGGTTTAAATAAATTCTAGGCACAAGTGTGCCTTTTTATTTCAAAACTCTGCAACTGATTTTAGCAAGAACAGACCAGGCAGAAAAACCCAAAATAACCAGGCAGGCAGAGGAGGCAGGGAACCCCAAAGCAGGCAGGCAGAGGCCTTTGTCTTGGACAATTCAACTGTTGAACTGGTCAAGAAGAGACCAGGCAGGCAGAGGAGGCTGGGAACCCCAGACAGGCAGGCAGAGGCAGCCAAACCCAAAATGTCTGAAAGGTTGCATTTTAGAAAAATGATTTTAAAAAATAAACTTGCTGTACTTCCTAAAACTTATTCATGTTGCATTTGAGGAACATGATTTTTTCTAAATGTTTGGCCCCCATTCTGGAACGGTGAGATCTCATCACAATTCCACCCTCACTGAACACCCGCTCCACTGGTGATGAACTTGCTGGAACCAGAAACACACTCAGAGCAGCCACACAGAGTAATCTCAGGTCCTTCTTCTGCCGCTCCCAAGTATGCAACACATAAATCAAAATAAATCTTGACACACTGTTGGGGCTGCGCTCCTGGTAGCCGTCCATAGTGGCCAAGCAGCGGCACACCTCGCTTCCATGCGCTCTTCGCCAGCAATCATGCTCCTCTCCACTCCTTCTGCCACAGCCCAGGGATGTTGAAGAGTCCTTGGTCTCGAGTCCCGAGTCGAGTCTCGAGTCCCATTAAAAATATTGGGACTCTAGTCCGAGTCGAGTCAGAGGGGGACTCAGTCCGACTCATGAGTCGAGTCCTCGAGTCCGAGTCCCCATCCCTGGAAGCAGGACAGGCTACGCACTGTGTTTTCTATGTAGGGTATTTTGCTGCCACCACCCATGCAGTTAGTAAGTCTTAGCCTGGAAATGTGGGAAATGAGGCTTCTGGTTAGCGTTTATGGAGCAGCAAAGGACACCCTTTCCAGAGCTTCCTTTGATCTCTATAAAAGCAGCTTAGCATGTATGCCAAACAGGCCAGCATTTGAGTAAGACCAACCTCAGACTAGGCAAAAGAGCTAAAGTCAACTCCAGTTACCGACTGAGTATATTTATGCAAGAAACAAACAGGGAGGAACTTCAGAAATAGTCAGCTGTTTTGAAATAAAATGAAACACAGAATTAGCTAGCTAAGGGTTGCATCCAATGTCACAGCAGCGGACATTGGCTAATGCAATGATACTTTCTCCCTCTCTCCCTCCATGCCACCGGAAAAGTGTTCAGGTTTGGGTTCCCTCTGTGATATGAATACAGTAATACCTTGGATTACGAGTAATCCGGTGTGCGAGCATTTTGAAAGACGAGCAAAAATTTTGCAATTTTTTTGACTCGCTAAATGAGCGAGGTCTTGCAAAACGAGCACACCGGGTTACTCGCTGCCGGCTCTGGGCAGCTCCACACTACGTGGAGCCGCCCGGGAGCCGGCGCAGAGTGAGCGCCCACGCCTGGCCTTCGCGGCTCCCTGCCAGGGAGCTGGTAAAGCACTGCCGGCTCCATGCGTGGAGGCGCTCCCGCCGCTCCCCACCTTTTCTTTTCCAGCGGCGGCTCGCCTCTCTGCGGCTCGCCACCCGCGCTGCCATACCCGGCCCCGTCGCATCCTGAAGCGGCTCCCTTTTCTCTAACCATGTGGCTCCCTTTTCTTTTCCAACGGCGGCTCGCCTCTCTGTGGCGAGCCGCCCGCGCTTCCATTGCTGGTCCCGTCGCATCCGGAAGTGACGCGACGGGACCAGCGCCAGCGGCGCGGGCGGCTCACCGCGGAGAGGCCGCGGCTGGAAAAACGGCTCCCTTTTCTCTTCCATGTGGCTCCCTTTTATTTTCCAGCGGCGGCTCGCCTCCCCTCAGCGAGCCGCCCGCGCTGCCATCGCCGGTCCCACCCGATTCCCTGGGAGCCGGCACGGCAGCGCGGGAGGCGCCCGCAGAGCGAGTGGAGGTGCGGCGCAGCGCGGTCGCTTGCTCTGCAGGCGCCTCGCACTGCTGTGCTGGCTCCTGGGAATTCATTCCACAAGCATTTGATCACTGCTTTGCCGGCTCCCTCCATGGGGCTCCCTGCCAGAGAGCCGGCAAGCAGAGATTAAATGGTTGTGGAACGAATCATCTGAGTTCCCATTATTTCTAATGGGGAAACTCGCTTTGATATGCGAGTTTTTTGGATTACGAGCATGGTTCTGGACGAATTATGCTCGTAATCCAAGGTACTACTATAGCTAGTAGACCACTTCTTCATTCATTTCTCTTTGTGTCATTCAAAATCTGTACCTTGGCTTGTCCAGGAACTGCTTCGTATTTCATTAATAGCGAACTTTTTATAGTTTCACCCTCACCTCATTCGCTCTTATAACCCAGGCGGGTGCCTACTAGGGAAGGCGGTCTTTCAGGCATCCTGGTCCCAAGCTGTATATGGCTTTATACAACATAACCAGCACTTTCAATTGTGCCCAGAAACAGACAGGTAGCCAGTGAAGCTGTTGTAACAGGTGAGTCACAAGAGGGAATTGCAGCCTCCGTATTTCAGGGAAATGGGTGCAAGAGTGTTTGCGTTACATGCCTTAATGGTTCAATCTAATGGGGGGGGAGTCAATAATATTTTAAGTTTTTGGCAGGACTGGATGACATTTGTAGGGATTGCAGCCCCTTATGAGGGCATTGTGCCTGCCATGTTTCAAATGAACAGATTCAAGGAGATTTGCATTAGGGCAGCCTTTAATGTTTGTGGCTTTCCCCCCAAAAGGATTTCCTTTTCCTCATACATGCAACATAGAGATGGGCCTAATTTAGGAACCTGGGAAATTTCTGAAGGATAGGTGCAGCATTTCTTGTGGGTGGATGTGTCCATATTTGTAGGGGGAAGTTATTTGCTTACCTCCCTCCATGAGGTGTCTCTATGAATGACTGAATAAATCTTTTATTGTTTCAACCAATGGTTACAACAAGCATACAAAGACATATATAAATGTACATATATAAATTGTACATCACCAAGAGTGGCCGGTTAGCCGGCCAGATGGGTGATCCATAAATGTGACAAATAAATAAATAAATAAATAGATGTGGAGAAAAAGCGTCAGAGTTTCCTGCACCACATACACACCTCCTCATGTGTAAACAAGTATAATCCCAGCTGGGGGCAAATGTACATAGTACTCTGATGGCGCCACAGAGTCTCTGATGGCGGTGCCACAGCTATTCGCATGCAAATGTGGCCCAAGCCCCCTAGTCATGAGCCATCCCCGCTGCCTGGCCAGATGAAGTTCATCCTGATTGGCTAAAGACACCTGGGCTACTGCAAGGAGGGGGGGAGAATCTATACTGCCTGCCGTGGCATTTGGGTTTCGTTGTTGTCTGCACGCTTTTGCAGGAGGAGGGTTTTGCTGAGGCAAGCCCTGAAGAGGACCAAACAACCTCCAGGTAAAGAGAGTAAGGCCTAAGTAGTGATACAGTAAAGAACTAGCTTGTTGTTTTATAGCTCTACTGTGTATACCAAAGTGTCTCCCCACCTTGTCTCCTTCCCTCATTTCCCACCTTTTGTTGTAATCTGTTACCTTAAATAACTTTCCTGGTTTTACCCCACATGGAGTGTGTGGGTCCTCTGTGGTTCAGTGCTAACTCCAGTGTACAGACAAGGGCAAGGCCCTGAGAGAATCAAGTCAAGATGGCAGAGCTAAGGCTGGCAGTTTGCACCCTTGATCTCTGGTCTTGAGTAAAGACCCGTTGGCAGTCCTTTTCACAGTAAATAAATAAATAAATAAAACCACATAAAACAAACATTACAGATTTTTGACATTCCGCAATGTCAGAAAATTTACTCTAAGCTTTAGGGCTACAAAAGCAAAATTAGCCAATGCCAGGAGAGTTGTTTTGTTGTAGCATATGAAGAGAAATTGTATTCTTCCAGGTTGGCAAGGTGGACTTTTTCTCAAAGACAGGGTCTAGACGCTTAGAACGAAT
>JAHFWL010001088.1:0-63349 GCA_021292165.1 Shinisaurus crocodilurus
GAGCCTTTGGCGTGGGGAAGTTTCCTGGTGGCTGCTGAGAGGTTCCTTTTGCTTTCCACCGCCGCCTCCACTACCCTCTCCAAGGTTTCTGCTGCTTGAAAAAGAATAATATTAATAGTAATAATAATCCCAGATGTATGTGAAATACTAAAAACCTCGCCCCTCTTCAGAGTTCCAGGCACCCTAAAGACTGAATGAGTATCTTCTAGAGATAACACGCATATATATACACACACACACACACACACACACATCATTTTTAAGTAGGTGCCGGAATCATCTTCTTTGCGTGCTGGGGGGGTTCGTTTCCTTCCTGCTTCTTCCCTTCTTCAGAGAACAAGTGGAAGACGAGATGCAGACCTTTTTGAAAGGGAAAAGGGTTGGTTATTGGCTGAGCGAGAAGAAAATCAAGAAGCTGAATTTTCAAGCCTTTGCAGAGCTTTGCAGGTAAGAAACGAGTCTTGAAGACCGTGTGTGTGTGTGTGTGTGTGTGTACGTAAGAAAGAATCCATTCCCTTTTCTCTGGGGCTCCATAAGCCAGCCTTCCCCAGCTTGGTGCCCTCCAGATGTGTTGGGACTATCACTCCCATCATGTCCCAGCTGGCTGGGGGATGCTGGGAGTTGTAGCCCAACACCTCTGGAGGGCACCAGGTTGGGGAAGGCAGCAATAACGTGACACATTGGCATCTCCCCCTCTCAAAAATATTCATATGATGAGCCTCTTTGTTTCTTAACCGTGATCTCCTGCTTATATTAATGTGCACTTACAATGCAGCTTGGCTTAAGACCCTTAGTAATTGCCTCTTGAGGAATCAAGCCTTTACAAATCACTAACAACACCCTGATCAAGTGAAGGAAACGTGCCTGGCTCAATGAGGATGTGAAAAGCGTATATAATTTGCTTGGCTTCTTCTGCTACCTCCTCCTTCCTCCCCACAACCCTTCTGCTACACCAATAACAGATGGGATATAATGTGAAGTTTTGGGGATTATACAAACATATGCAGGTTTTTCTAGAACATATTGAGATAAGTTTCTAGCCACACTTGTTACCCCTTATGAACTTCCTTCTGCCTTAAATGCTGTGGTAGTAAACTGGTCTGTGTGGGCAGATTACTACACTTTGGAAGAATAGGTAAACAGAGTGGAATGCTAGTAAGCTCTCCAGTAGCATTGTGTGGTGTGGGTTTTTTTTTGTGGGGGGGGAACAGAGTGTATCTATCCCATCCTGTACAATTGTGTGTGTATAACTAATACTCTGCCTCAGTCAATTTTGCTTTGCGGGACCTAACATCTTTTCACGATGACAGTATTTCTTTCCTTTCTTCCTTAAAGTGTAACAGTAAAAGCCATATGCCTTAAGCTAAGATGGGCCTAAATGTTTGCAGTCTCTTGCAAAAGCCTAAGAGAGGCCTTTCTTGGTTTCTTTCTTTGCTCTACTGTTCAGGATTCGATTAAACTTATGTTTTCATGCTCCATTCAAAAGCTTACAGGGCTTATTAATTGTCAAAACAAGAAAGGCTCTTGCTTCAGGTTGGAAACCAAAATGGTAACATAATGGTTCCGGCTACTGAATAGATGAATGAGCTGATTGTCTTGGTACATAACACAAGCTATTCAGGCTTACTATATAGTAGTCCCTCTAGAGACAGTGGTGGTTTCATATGGGTATTTAGGAGATTTCTGAATGGTTAAACAGTAAGAATCTCCCCCAGCTGTGAGAAGTTAGACATTTTTCAAACAAAGGTGGTAATTTTCTATGGCTTCCATTATTGGTGGCTGCAACTCCATACTGTAACTGTTTGCTGCTTATTTCTTGACTTGCTGAATTCCTCAAATCATACATTCCAGATAATATTTTCAGTTAAAAAATTGAGGCCTTATTGTTAACCATCCAGTCAACATTTGGCTGTGTTGCTATTCTAAGACAATCTCCTTTGCTACTTTTTAAACATTATTTCATCTCTTCCTGTAATGTCCAACTAGTATTCCTGAGGCGTTTTGTTTCAAATGCAGCACAGCAGTTGAACTCCTGAGTGCTTTTTTGGTGAGGGATGTTGAAAAGTTAGGGGTAATTGGAGCTGCTGGCCTGCAAACGTGGCTTAAAAGTAAATTATGGATGGGAAACTAGTCAATAAACTAGATGTGAGGACTTGAGAATCTGAGCAGATCTTGGCAGCATGAGCAGGGTATGGTATGGAATGTTATCTCCTAAGTAGAAGGAAACCTCATGGGGTATATGAACTTCTCAAGACTGTACTGGAACATAGGAAGCAGTCTTATACTAAGTTACACACCATTGTCCTAACAGTACTGTCTACTATACTGACTGGTAGTGCCTCTTCAGGATTTCAGAGATGGACCTTTCCCAGCCCTGCCTGATGTTGGCAGGGTTTGAACCTGGGACCTTCTGCATTTGCTCTCCCGCTGAGCTGGGGGCTCTTCCTCTCTAAAAGCCAAGAGACCCCATAGGCTCCTCTCTGTCCTCCCCCCTAACTGGTGGGCTTCAAATCCACAGCCTTGGCATAGTTAGCACCACACTGACCAACTGAGCTGCCATGACCTGTACCAAAAAAAGTTTGGAGATGTTTAAGCCTGCCATTTTCAGAATTATTCTGACTTGTATGTATCTCTTTGAATAGTGTCTATACACCTTAAGTGATGGGGGATTCCAATGTCTTTTGTGATAATCATCCAATCTGGATGAGTGACCATCTGTAGTATACTTTTTAAAAAAAGTATAAGAGGGGTGCAATCTCATTATTTTACCCTCTGAATTGGTATTCAGTTCATGTACGCCATTGAAGGATACTTAACTGGTTTCTTCTTAATGTCTATTTTGATCCTGGGAATTTTTTTAGGTAGTTTGCTTAAATAATGGCTATAGGATTTTTCAACTTTAAAAGGATGGAACTCTTTTCCCCTGATCATTTTGTGTGAGGGTGGAATGCCACTGTCTGGAACTGGACATGTGGACAGGGGTGATCCAGCGACTTGTTTACTTAGACTTCCAAAAGTCCCTCGCCAAACAGTCCTGAGCAAATTTAGCAGTCATGGATAGAGGAGAGGTCCTCTTAAGATCAGTAACTGATTAAAAAACAGAAAGCGGAGAGTAGGAATAAATAGTAAATTCTCCCAATGGAGGGATGTAAACAGTGGGGTCACACAGAGATGTGTATTGGGACCAATGCTTTTCAGCTGGTTCATAAATGATGGAATTAGGAGTGAGCAGTGAGGTGGCCAAGTTTGCTGATAACACCAAATGATTTAAGGCGGTTAGAACAAAAAGGGATTGTGAAGAGCTCCAAAAGGATCTCTCCAAACTGGGAGAATGGGCATCAAAATGGCAAATGCACTTTCTTCACTGTAAGAAAGTATAAAGTGATACACATTGGAGCAAAAAATTCCAACTTCACATATACACTGGTGGGGTCTGAGCTAGCAGTGACTGACCAAGAAAGAGTGGACAGATCATTGAAAATGTCGACCCCATGTGTGCTGCTGTGAAAAAGGCAAATTCCATGTTGGACATAATTAAGAAAGGAATCGAAAATAAAACTGCCCTTATACAAATCTATGGTGCAACCTCACTTGAAATACTGTGTACAGTTCTGGTCACTGCACCTAAAAAGGATATTGTAGAGTTGGAAAAAGTGCAGAAAAGGGCAACTAAAATGACCAAGGGGCTGGAGCAACATGCCTATGAGGAAAGGTGAACATCTGGGACTATTTAACTTAGAGAAAAGGCGAGTAAGGCTGACATGCTAGAGATGTACAACATTATGCATGGTGTGGAGAAATTGGCTAGGGAGACATTTTTCTCCCTCACTCGTAATATTAGAAAATGGGGTCATCCAATGAAGCTGATTGATCTGTCCTGAATCTCCCACCAAAGGAAGTAGGTACTACACACAGTGCATAGTTAAACTATGGAATTCGCTACCACAAGATCCCGCCAACTTGGAGGGATTTAAAAGGGGATTGGACAAATTCATGGAGGAGAAGGCTATCAATGGCTACTAGTCCTGATGCTATATCTTGCTACCCCTCCCAGTATCGGAGGCAGTGGCCTATGCACACCAGTTGCTGGGGTACATGAGTGGGGGGTGCTGCTCTTGCACTCATGTCCTGCTTGTGGGTTTCCCGTGGGGCAGCTGGTTGGCCACCGTGTGAACAGAATGCTGACGAGATGGACCTTTGGTCTGATCCAGCATGGTTCTTATGTTCTCAACTCCTGAAGGACAAAGATGCTGGAGGGTAGGGAGTTGGGAGGGTTAAGCCTCCCTCCTGCTTATTCCCATACAAATTGCCCCTCCTAATGCCACTTTGTTGACCAAGAATTAGTGGCTGGGGTCCAAGGTACAAGACAGGTAGAACTATACATTGTGCTCAAAGATGCTTTTTAAAATCTTGATCTTGCTGCAGATCCTTGGGGCAAAAATACCTTCCTACGACTGTAATATTTTGGGATCAGCTTCTGAATGACTGATACTGTGGCTTGGGACATGTTTAACAGGTGACGTAAGTTTAAGCTGGAGGCTAAGATTGTCATCTTAACATTTTTTCATACCTGATATTACACTTCCCATGTTTGTAAAGGCTCTTATATGCCAAAATTAGGGCTGTCACCCGGTTAAAGTATAAATTCATAGATTAAATATGCATACATTTGTATATGGAAAGCAATAGTTTATGTTTAGATGTTGCAGCTGCCATCTAGAGGCATTCCTCGTTGCTAATACAATCGAGCAGCTTTTCCTGACCCTGGCCATGCTGGCTGAAGATGATGGAAGTTGTAGTCCAACACATCTGGAGTGCACCAGGTTGGGGACAGCTGCCGTAGGAAATGCCTTTTTGAGATGCCAATTTCCATCTGCATTTTAAAGAATTACTTGTATCTAAAAACAAACAAATTATATCTGACCAACTGATTGTGGCATGCTTTTTAGCCATCCAAATTGGTTGAGTGTGAACCTAACTTTCCTCACCCATCTCTCCTGCCAGCCCCAGAGAGCCTCCTGAAAATGCTTCCAAAGTGTCGGGGGACTCTGCTTAGTGGGGTGGGATGTAGCATGACAGACGGAAGGTAAGGGGAAGTCTGCAGAAAATCTGACATCGGTACATTTCCATTAGCGGACAGAATGTACTCTCACACCCCTATTTTTGCAAATTTCCCCTTTCCCCACAGCACAGCCCACCCCACTTAGTAGGGTCCCCTAACATGCAGGAACATTTCAAGGGGACTGGCGGGGAGAGGGAACTCCACTGCACTCACCTCCTTCCGCAGTAAGATATCTGGATCCCAACCGAGTGTTTTTTAATTGGTTAGTTTGCAGAGTGACTAAATGTTGCAACCCTAGCCAAAACTTTAGAAATCATTCTGTGCTGCGGAAATCTTATTTCCAGTAACACTACCAAAGTTTTCTTTGTGTAATTGGTATCTAGTGTTTAGGGCAGGGGTGGGCAACTTGTGGCCCTCCAGATGTTTTTGGCCTACAACTCCCAGCATCCCTCACCATGGGCTATGCTAGCTAGTGCTGGTGGTAGTTGTAGGTCAAAACATCTGGATGGCCACAAGTTGCCCACCCCTGCTTTAGGATTTAAGTGGAACTTGTCCTCTCCCAATTCCTTATGTCTTACCAGGTGAGTCGTCCCTTTGAAACCAATACCAGTAATAGTACCAAATCCAGCAGTAACAAACTTTATTAGCAAGTGTGGCACAAGAACATGTCTAGATAGTGCTGCTGTAGTGCATCCTTCCCCAACCTGGTGCCCCCCAGATGTGTTGGCCGTGCTGGCTGGGAATAATGGGAGTTGCAGTCCCAACACATCTGGAGGACCTCAGGTTGGGGAAGGCTGCACTAATGTGTCCTGCAGAGAGTGTGTGTGAGTGTGTGTGTGTGTGTGTGTGTGTGTGTGTGTGATTCCCCTGTGCCCTGGGGCAATTTTGTCAAAGTGATGGGGAGCAGACAGGAGAGTAGACCTCACTTTAGGACATAGCTCAGCCCGTGCTTCTGCCCTGGCGAACCACAAACTCCCACTGTGTGGGCCATCCATAGCATAGTAAACTGGAACTAAGGCTCCAGCCCGTTCCCAATTGCATTTCATCAACTGTAGCCAGGGACCGGTGTGATCACGAGGGAATACGAGAGTGGACTTTAGACCTTTTACCAAAGCAGTTGGAATTCTGCACTTACATAAAATATGCCGTGTATGTACACTTTGCTCTTGAGAAAATAACATATCGGGTTAATGGTAGATTTGGAACAAAGTAGGCATTGTGGTCTCCTGAATTCTTGCCACTTTTTCTACTGGTTACATGTGAATCTTTCACGACTTGAGTTTACCCACTTTATTGGAATTTGTCCAGTTTCTCCATGTGTGTAAATAATGCTGCTTTATAATTTATTTTCTGAGTTGTAATATTTAATCTCATTGGGTTGCAGATAGGGCTTTTCTCCGGTCTATGAGCCGTTTTCACTTAACTTATGGTCACTTGCCTCTTTTTAGGCTCAGTTCAGGTGTCACACTCCCTAATCTCCAAGCTGTGGTTAGGCAATTGGGGAATGTGCAATGGGATCCTGCACTGCCCCCCGCCCACAAATAAATTTCCCACTCTGTTGCATAGTTTGCTGTAATAGTAATTTAATGTTAGTATTTGTGTCACAGCTAAGAATGGTTAGGCCTAATCAGGATCGCCCAAAACTACAGTTTGCGAACCTGTGTCAAACCATGGTTCCAAAATCATGATTTGAAAACTGTGTTGTATGTTTTTCGTAGGGCCATATGTGGGGCTGTGTGTGTGTACTGTGATGCCATGTGACGTGCAGGGGCGGAAAAAGCACAAATGTGATATTGGGCACAGAGTTCCTCTTCATGGACTCGATAGCCTTGTAGGCTCCTTCCAACTCTATGATCTATGAAATCTATGAATCTTCCAGAAAAATTAAATTCTCGGTAAAGAAAGAAAATAAAAACTTGAAAGTGCATGGACAGTGCATAGTGGGCAATGTATGGTGGGCTCTTGGAGGCTGAAAAACTTTCTATTGGCTTCAGAGACCCTACTCTCAGGGCCCACCCCTGCTGACTATACAATTGGTGGTGATCAAGTTCAAGATCTTTTCAGTGGTGGCTCCACAATCATGGAATTACCTCACAAGAGAGAGATCTGACAGGTAGGTTTGAGAGATCCCTTTAGGTAGGTTGACTGGACATTTTAATTTAAACCAGTGTTTGGAGTAAAAAAAAAAAATCCTTTGCCCTTTTGTTGTCTTGTTAAGGGACATGCTTTATACCAGTGTTCTCCAACCTTGGGTCCCCAGATGTTTTTGGCCTACAACTCCCAGCATGCCCCAGCCAGCGGAGAACACTGCCTTATACTGAGTCAGACCACTGGTCCATCTAGCTCAGTATTCACATTGACTGGCAGCAGCTCTCCATCAGAGGTCTTTCCCATCTCATGCTCCTTGATCCTTTTAACCTGGAGATGCCAGGGTATGTACCTGGGACCTTCTTAGAGGCATTTGTACCTGCATACAAAGCATCTGCTCTACCACTGAGCTGTGGCTCCTCCCCTTACTGATTTGCTATCAGTTTTAGTAATTGTAGTAGTATTGCATTAATTTATTTAAGCAATTTTTGTACTTGATTAGTTGTACGATGCTTTGAATACATGTATGAAGAAAAGTGGTTTATAAATACTGTAAAGATTTCCTGTGGCTGGGGCTTTATTGGCCTGTGTAGTTCCTTGCCTGTCCCCAGGACTAGCTAAACCAGAATAAAATATGAAGTAAATGCAAACTTGCACATTTTATTCAGGCTGCAGAATTTGGATCACATGGGTGCTCAGTTTTATTTTTTAACATAGTTCATACCTCAGATGCACAACTCTTCTTCCCAGATACTTTTTGGTGCCAGCATGTGGTGGGGGAGAGACAGGGTAGGGGTACCCAATCTTGGGCCCTCCAGATGTTTTGGATTATAACTCTCATCAGCCCCAGTTGGCATGGGCATGGGGATTATAGGAGTTGTAGTCCAAAACATTGGAAGGGTGCCAGGTTGCCTACCCCAGGGGTAGGGTGTGAAGGAAATAGAAATCCACATCTGTAGGGCATTTTCAGATGTGATGCCACAAGTGATTTTGAGTCTGTCTTATACTGTTTTGGGAACACATGTGAATGGGTCTTAAAAGATCTGGATGTTCCAGTCTGCTTTTAATGTACGGATTTTATAAATTGGTGTTTTTACTGTCACTGTTTTAAATGTTTTATGGTGCTGTTTTAGTTATTCTGTATCCTATTTTTTCATAATGTTGCCATGTAAAACTTCCTTGAGGAGGCTTTGCTTCCAAAAGCGGTATAAAAATATTTAAAATCAATAAATGAAAGGAGCCTATTTTAAAATTGAATATATGTTATCTTTGTGTTGTATGGAGATCCAGCCTGGAATTGACACTGTCGAGAACAAGCAGGCCACATGTTCAGACTAATTTAGGGCACAATCCTATGCATGCTGGGAGTTGTAGGACATTTTTCTGTCTAAACATGCATAGGATTGCACCCTTAATCTTTTAAGTTGTTGAGAGGATCAGAGATAAGAACCAGAAAGTGCTTAACACCAGAAAGTGCTATGGAAATAAACAGTAATGAGAACTCTGGAAGGCAGCGCTAATTCCCCCCCTCCCCCACACACATCAACATTTTGGGGCAAGGAAGATTGTTTAGCATTACAGTACAAGAGCAACCTCACTAGTTTAAAAAAAAAAAAAACAGTAGAAAAGTTACCCAAGAATGTGAGTACGGTAGGTACTTCCTTTAAAAATCTAGTCAAGTCTAATATCTGGTTTGGTGATATTTCCCAATAAAGTTTTTATACTTCTTCGATCAAGTCCCTCCATTTCCCATTCCCATCAAATTTATCTCAAAGTGTAACATTCACATTATAACACTGCATTTTTACTGATTACAAATATTTTTTAGTAGATCATGTCTAACCTCTCAATATACCATGCTAAAAATTAAACACTAGTAACATCCCCCCCCCCCCATATCTTACATTCTCCCTTTATCAATACAGGCAGTCCCCGAGTTAAGAACATCTGACTTACAGACAACCCATACTTAAGAAGGGACTTCTGGGTTCCCCAGCGCTACGTCGTCGTTTACGTAGAGTACATAGCGTAGTATACTACGCAATTTGCATAAATGCCGATTTTAACGTATAGAACACTATGCTGTTCTGATACAAATTCGACTTAAAGAACTCGTTCGTAACCTGGGGACTTCCTGTACTTGTATCTTTACCTGGCTACAAAACCACCATGAAAGTCAATCTGTGACTTCTGGGCCCACTCAAGTACAAGCTTGCACTATGTTTGATGTGCAAAAATCATGACTTGTATTTATGACAAACAATTTGAATGAACCCGAATCATATGAGAGGTGAAATCCAGGGAGTGGGAGCAGCTGACCATGTACAGGTTAGTCATGTGAACTGGCCCTTATCCCTGGAGAAGCAGAAATGCTAGGCTTTTAAAAAATATATATTTTATTGCCATCTGGTAACTGCAGCTTCTAGTTCTGGTTTAGTGGTGGGTTATACGGTACTTGAAAACCCAACTGTAATAAACATTTTGACACACATACTCAAGATCTCTCAATGTATGGTTACTTATTACCACACTTCTAGACTGGAGGCAGGATGAACATAGGAGGATGGCCTTTTGCCTCCTGTCCTCTTCAGTGCAAGTAGGTGTGGTGGCTGGGAAGTTCTCTATCCTACTGAGGCTGAGAGCTTTTCCTTGTATATGGATCTGATTTTTATTGGCAGCTGGCTATAAGAAAATGCACTTCAATAAATTAATTGGAATCCTGCATGAAGGTTGTTATAAACTGGGTTAAACACTGTTGCTCATTGTGTACAGTACACTAGGCACAAGAAGCCAAACATTGAGAGATGATTGAGATATATAATAATTCTAATGTGAGGCACGAATTGCCTTTTTAAATAAATGGTCATGAAGTGTACTACATATTCTCCAGGAATTTTCATTAACCCCCTGCCCCCAGCTGGCATAGACTAAATAATCTTTTGTCATATGCTTGTCTTGTGCCAGTTAAGAGTTTACTTTAGATTCTAAAGTTAAACTTAAGCATGTTTAAGAATGTCTCTTGTTACCTAGGCCGCTTTGTAATATTCAAGTATGAGCTGTTGATAAACATCTTTGCTTTAACCAAGTTTTAAGAACTGTGAGGTGTCTTGTGGTAGCTGGTAATTTGATTTGTGCAAATTTTATATTAAAGGGATGGAAAAAATACTGCTACTAAATGTTTTGGTATCCTGGTGAGCCAAGCCTTGTTGATAGACCTGAGCTGAGAGGATTTTGTAAAGAGGAGCCTGTGAATTGGAATTGGACCTTGCTTGGAGAGCTGGGTTCAAGTCTCTCATCTGCTGTAGGAAACGGCCCTACACTTTATGCAGCAAAGATATTTGCCACTGGTATGGTCGTCTTTACACATGCATACAAGGGTTTCCAGCAGCAAACAAGAAAAATATAACATGCTCATTCTTAAAGGACAAGTCATGATCTTTCTTAATCTCCATTTCCTAGAGTTCCATGCTATAAAAATCAGAGCCATTCTGTCTTTTATATACATGCGTGCGCACACGCACGCACACACACACCATTAGTGGATAGAGACTGAAATGAAGATTTTGCTTTCTTGTTTTTTTTGCACTCTGACAACCACTAACAAATATTTGAAATGGTGAGCTTTTACAATTCAGTTCTACTGCTCTTACTTGGGAGTGGGACTGGATGGGTCAGTCTATTTCCAACCTGTGTCAGTATTCCATGTGTTCAGAAGTCCATTCTGTCCTGTTTTTGCACAAAAATTCACAAGTTTTTTTGTATACATTTTGGTATGTTTTTTGAGCTGAGAATTATATTGCAAAATTTGGAGAAGTGTGGAAGCCTAAGGGTAACTATATTCCAATTTGCATATTAGTTTGGGAAGTGTGAAGTAGTTTAGGAAGTGTGAATCATGTTGATTCGCTTAAACATGCAGGCTGAACAAAATCTTTGAGCATCCATACTAGGAAATGAGCTTGGCTGAAATCAGTGTGACTTGTTTCCATAAAGTGACTGTGATCAGGTCTGCTGTCAGTTCAAAATCAAGATGCTAAACCCGCAAACCAAAATGGACTCCTTACATTGATATTCTGATGCCATTTTGACTCATGATGACATTAGTTGATGGGAATGCTGGAAAGCTCTTGAATACCTAACCTTTCATGATTGAGGAATAACTCTGCATTAAGTATTTACTTTCTCTCAACTCCTCCTGCAACACACAGCAGTTTGTGTAATCTGGTGACTTTATATACATTTCTTGGTGGACCAAGATCTTTGTACTTAAATAGGTAAAACATAGGATTCTATCCAATGTTAGTAGTCATTCATTTAATGGGTCTACTCTAAGTAGGACTGGCATTGGGCACAACTCATAGTTTGGGGAGAAATTGAATATTTGTACAAGTGGTTTTGCCTTCAGAATTCCATTTCTATATCCAATTTGTTCAGTCCATTCATACTCTATATGTTTCCTATGGATAGGTTCGAACACTAACTAGATGTGATGGTGACACATCTAGTTTGAATGTTTGAATGCAGATTGTGGTAACATATAAAGTGGGTTGAGACATGAGATGGCAGTTTAAAGTAAAGAACCCGTGTGCAGGAAGGGGATGCTGAAATCTTTCACTGTCCTCCTGAATTTGGTTCTGCCAAGCTACTTTTATCCCATTGGGACATTCCTCCACCTCTCCCCCCTCCACCTCTCCCCCCTCCCACAGAACATTACATACTACAGAACATTAGATACTAATGTTACAGAACATTAGATACTAATGGCTTATAAAAGTTACTTGTGGACTTTTATGGGGAGAAAGGGAGGGATCTAAAATGTTCCAACCAATTTCTTTGTCTTTAGACTAATCTGTGCTGTGGCCAACCTAGCCATCAATTAATAAAACATGGTGTTTTTTAAACAATAGAATGGTTAGCCACATGGGAAGGAACATAGGAATCTTCCTTACACCAAGGTCATGATGGTTGGGAATGCTGGGAGTTGTAATCCAACACATCTAGAAGGCACCAGGCTGGGCAAGGTTAGTATACACTGCGCAGAAGTGGCACTCCAGGGTTTAGGAAGTTGCCTTATTCCAAGTCAAAACACTGGTCCATCTAGCTCAGTATTGTCTGATTAGCAGCAGCTCTCCAGGGTTTCAGACAGGAGTCTTTTCCAGACCTACCTGGAGATGACAGCGATTGAACTTGGGACCTTTTGCACGCAAAGCATATGCTCTACCACTAAGGTATGGCATATGTTTATGCTGATGCAGCAGTCAGCAACTGAGGGCCTCCGTGCCAAATCTGTCCAGCTGACCCACTACTAACTAATGTTCTTCTAGTGCAGTGGTTCTCAACCTTTTTTGCCCCATGCACCCTTTTTACCATATGTCAGAATGTCATTTCCCCCTTTCCAAGACTGTCTGACTTAATCTGTGCCATACAATAAGGTGTGATGTCCTGTAGATTATGTACAATCTATAGAATTGTAATTTGTAGAAAGATCAGTAATCTAACAGTTTGAGTCTATGGTCCCAATTCCCCCCCTGAAACCCTAAAATTCCCCACCTGGGGGGAATCCCCCCCCCCCCAGTTGAGAACCCCTGTTCTAATGACTGGAACAGCCTTCTCCAACCTGGTGCAAACCAGAAGTTTTGTACTACAACTCCCAGCATTCCTGACCATTGCCCGTGTTGGGTGGGGCTGATGGAAGTTGATGTCCAAAACATCTGGAGGGCACCAGGTTGGGGAAAGCTGGACTAGAGGAAGACTTTTAGTCCCAGCCAAGCACAGAGCCAGTGGTATTGGGACAGAGGGGAAATGGATAAAAGTATGCAGGCTGTCCTGCACAAGTGTTGCTTGCAGCTTTCCTGCATTAAGCAGCTCTTCTATCCAGGACAGTTACCAACTACTGGTATAAAACCCTCATTCAGCCAAAGAGCAATTGAGGGTTATCTTCCATCTGGCACTGAAGAGGAAAACCCATGATCCAGCAGCAGCAATTCCATCAAGCTAGTGGTGTCTCTCCCTACCATCAGGACTACCTTGAAAATGTACGGTTTGTGAACAGATGGCTCTGCAAAATATTGCACACTGAATGTGCCCCAACCCAAGCAGACACTGAAAACCTTTGGTTTGCCTGTCGAAAGCTGTTTCTTAGAGAAATTTTTAAAAAGCTGTCCCTCACTTCCGCGCCTATTGTATTTCAGCTAGTGGTCATCCTCTCTGCTACAGTTATCTTGTTTTGTCACAATTCAAAAGAACTCTGTATGGTGCTTAATTAATCCATGCTGAAAATAGTTCATTGCCATCCTGCTCCTCAAAACAATTCTCTACCCCCCCCCTTTTTTCAATGCAAAAGTTACATCTGTGAAATGTTCAGGACAAGCAGGGCATTGCCTCCGCAGGGATTTTTGGTCCAGTCCCCCCAGGTTCAGCATATTCAATCACTTACAAGTCACATGGTAGGAATGCACAGCCCATACTAATTCCGCAGGAGACAAGACAGGAGACAAGACTGATACAGGGGGAGGGGGAGGGGGAGGGGGAGGGGGAGGATAAAAACCCACCAAAGTGCCTTCCTATTTTTTAATTCCACCTTTCCACCAAGGAAGTCAAGGTGTCGGACCCGCATTTTATCCCCAGTGAGGTAAGTTAGCCTAAGAGATAACAACTGGCCCCAGCCACCCAGTGCGATGCGTTGCTGGGTGGGGATATGAACCTAGTCTTCCTAGTACTAGCCCAGCACTCTACGCCAGCCTTCCCCAACCTGGTGCCCTCCACATGTATTGCACTACAATTCCCATTACCCACAGCCTGCACGGTCATTGGATTGATGGAAGATGTAGTGCAACACATCTGGAGAGCCCCAGGTTGGGGAAGGCTGCTCTAAACACTACACAAAACTGGCTCCTTTTTAAGGTATTCTTTGCCATACTGCCAGTTTCGTAGCAAGGAAACAACAGAGCTCCTGGGAGAGGGAAAACAGGTGCTTAAAAGTCATTTGAAAAGCTCCTTTTAATCCATATTTACAGCAGGCAAGTTGTATGCACTGCACAAACACAGTCGCTCTTTGTTACTGAAAATGCATTGAGCTTGTTCATTGTTATCAAGCAATTCCAATAAAATATGGAACTGAACAGACTGAACACAGTTGTGTCCCACTCCTTCTCCCCAACAAGACACCCCAACATAGCCTACCCTACAGTATCCACGCCAGTATTACACAACTACCTCCCTACCTAGCCACTGATTAAAGTGTCTTGGCTTCTTGCCCAATGGCATTAGTCCAAAAGAGTTCCCACTTGCCAAAGCAAAACATTACTTTGAGTGCCAGATTGGGGAAGGCTACTGTAATCATTTAGCCAGTCCTAGAGCTGTACTGCCACACAGACACTGAGATAATTCTTCATATTGAAGGCTTGCAATAGCTGAATGCTTAAGGTTCTGAAATAATTGGATTTAGTTTTTCATTCACATAGGAAATAGTAAAAGGTAGCTGGTCCTTCTGTGTTAAGATAATGTAGTTGCAGGAATTCTCTTTAAAATATCTGAGTAGCTGCTGCTTATTGGTTTAAAGATGCTAATCTTCCTCATGTGTGTGGTTAAAAGATCTTATTCTCTGCCAAAGTACAAAAGGCAGCGCAGCTTTTAGTATCACGGAAGTTCAGCATAGTTCATCAGGGTTAATCAAATTCTTGAGCTTGAATAGTATCTGATTTTGACTATGTCCTGTGTAATCTCAACATTATCATCATGCTGGGATTGCTGGTGAACTGTTAACAGAACAAGTGATGTGGCCGATAATTGATGTTATGGGCAAGAGGAATGATATTATAAAATACTCATTTATAATGCTCTCTCCCCGGTGTGCCACAAGGTAGAAAGAGGCAAGTAGTGGTAAACTACACAATGCATAAATTCAGAAATGCTAACACAGTTGTAAATGGCTGGAAAATTCCTTAGTTTTGTATTGGTAGCTCTTATGTGGGATTACATCCTCCTATTTATTGGGGAAAATATTCACAAAAAGTATCAGTGAGGGAAGGGCATTTTCCTGGGATTGTTTCTCTCTGCTCTCATCTGATTGGAGTACTTAACACAATCTGTACCCAGTAGTGATAATGCCTGCTATTGGGTATCTTCCAATACTAATTATATTATTTTTTTACATTTATATCCCACCTTTCATCTATCATGAAATTTGAGGTGGTGCATGTAGGATTCTTAGCTGGTTTCACATCCAAGTACTGACCACACCTAGACCCGCTTAGTGCCTTCAGAACATGCCCTGTGGTCATAAAAGTGTTGTTTTCCATGTACTTTAACCCTGTTGCCTCTGCTGTAGTACTCGATAATGTAAGTGCTATCAGAAAATCTTGATATTGCTAATGGTATCTTACAAAACTCCCTGTCTCCCCATTCGCCTTCTGTCACGACAGAGTCTAGGTATGGCCATAGGCACTGTAAGTTGCTAGGGATGGGTTAGTTCACCAGAAATGGCAGGGGCAGCCATCTTGCCCCTTGGAGCCTCGTGGTTTTTGTGTGTGTGAAAGAAGCAATTCAAATCTGGTGGTGGCAACATAAGTGAAACAAGGAATCTTCCAAACCCACTTAATACATAAGTCGCACATTTGGGGTTTTCCAGAATCCCTTTTAATGTAGGGCGGGGGTGGGCAATTCTGGGAGGTCCAGGGGGCATTTTTGCCCCACGGGCCACCCCCACCCCCCAGCTGCTGAAAAAAAAGGCATCTGTAGCAACTACAGAGTGCCAGAAGGCAAACAAGCTAAATTTGACCCTTTTGGCACTCCACAGCCACTACAGATGCCATTTTGAAAAACATACACAACTTTCCCCCAGAATTCAGGAGTTGGCAGGGGCTGCATGTGGCCTGTGGAGCTGTGTGTTGCATGCTCCTAATGTAGGGGCTGCAAACGTGGGTCTGGAGAAAATAACTTCCTTGTGGACCAGAAGCGGGCAGCTCTGACTGGGTGGAATTTCCAAAATTGCCGTGATGGCGGCTAAGAGCAGTAGCACTAGCAGCTCCCTCTGGGTTTTTGTTTGCACTAAAGCATATATGGCTCCCATTATAATGAGGAAGTCATGAACACCTGTGGAAACAAAAACCCAGAGTAGAGAGGGAGGGAGCAAGCACACTGGCCAGTGAGCAGCAGCAGCCGCCATAGCTGGATGCTCTCCCACTGGGTGAAGAGCTTCCAGCTCCCACCCATGGGTTTAAATGAGTTTAGGTATGCCTAATTCTGCATAGGATCTTTAAATTTATTGAAGCTCATCAGGCAAGTTCCTTTATGACAAAAACATGGCAAAGACATTTCCTTTTAGGAAGGCCTTCAGTGAGTGATTGCCTCACTCTTTATGTCTCTATTGATCTGCTGTAGGTATTTTCTATATGTGTGACTATGTTTGTCTGTGTCACTGTTACTTCTGAATGAGTGTGTGTGGGATTAGATACTATTCTGAGCCATCCTGAGGGTCTTCTGCGTCACAAGGTAGGATCTTAATTTAATAAATAAAACACACTAGAACATAGAAGTTACAGATTTCAGCACAAGCACCTTATCCTGCCTTCAGCTGAGGACAATTATGCCTCTAACAAGTGTAGCAAATGTATGCCAAACCCCAAACCAGTCACTGCATGCATTCAGCACATGCCTCTGAATACCAGTTGCTGCAGAGCACAAGCAGGAGGGTGCTATTGCACATGTCCTGCTTGTGGGCTTCCCACAGGCAGTAACTGTGTGAACAGAATGCTAGACTAGATAGGCCTTTGGTCTGATTCAGCATGGCTCTTCTTACGTTCTTAAGTAATGCCTCCCTGCTTGCCCTTAGGCAAGGAGGAACCAAGTACAATTTTAATTTCTCTACACGAACCTCCAAGCATTACTACTGCAGGAAGCTGTGGCGCAGCGAAAGCTAGTGGAAGTGCACCCATTTATTCATTGCTGCTTCTTTTTTTGCTTACTCTGAATCAGTTGTTCCCAGATTAGTCTATCACCCTGTATGTACACATTTGCACAATGGGCATTGTTTAGTAGGAGAGCTGGCACAGGATCCTTTTCCTGTAATATATTTTTATTTTCTGGCTTGAAGTTAAGAAGTAACAGTCAAGCTAGCCACACATTTTATTTTATTTTTCAGCAAATTCTCCCTATGATCTTGCTTTTCATTCACTTTGGTTGGTATATTTAGCAGCATCCAGAGTATTTAATTTCACTGGTTCCAAACAAAAATCTTGTCTGGCAGCTACAGTAAAGAGGCAGCATTTTATTTAAATTGGAGAATGTACAAGACAAGCAAGCAGGTATGTGAAGTCAGCATAATTCCTGGCCATGGGTCCATTTATTCCCCTCTTCCAAAGATGTTCCTTAATTTTCATGTCCAGTTTGTTTTACGTGAAATAGGTGCAGAAATTGCCTTACAAGGGTTATGTGCTAATTGATATGGTCAATACAGGTTGCAATTTTCCAAGCCTTTGAACTTGAAAATTGCTTGAGTGTTGCTGTTGTGAGACTGTGCAAACTATTTCTGTTTTCAACGCAGCGGTACAGAGAGCGTGTCTGACTGTGATGTTGCTGCAGAATCATTTGCTCTTTAACTATCTTATGAATAGATAAACAACTGTTCAGTAGCAAACTGCTAGTTTGCAGGTTTTCAAGGGGGTGGAGGAAGATTATTCTTGTGTTTGCTTATTCTGCAAAACAAAACACAGTCAAAGCGAAGCTACCAGCTACTTAATGTCAATACGATACATTGCTCTGGAGTTGCTCCACTTCACTTCATGCTCACCTCCTAGTTTCTGTTTGTTGCTTTGCTTTGCTTTACTTTACTTTACTTTACTTTACTTTACTGTCCTACCTGGATTTCCTGGTTGCTCTTGCTGGAAGTCGAGATGGCCATCCAGAAGTTTATGGTGCCTTGATTGTAACAGAGATCAGGTGGAGCAAGTACTGAAGGAAGGTGACATGAGAGAACCTGTTATGCTAGTGTAAATACTGTTCCCAACAGCAAATAGTCAAAGGTCGGTTCACTCCAGGGCAGCTGTGCAGGCAGAGAAGCCTGTTGAGAGCTATGCATTTATTTAAGCTCCCTTCTAACATCCGGTTAGGATTAAAGTCTGAATTACCTGGTTTTCCTCCCGGGGCCATTAGACTATTTCTTCTGTAGTTTATAAATCCTTAAAACGACACACTTTAATCTCTCCCCCCACCCTGATGCACAAAGACAGATGAAAAATAGGCTGAACAAGAACTCTTATTTATTTATTTATTATATTTATACCCCGCCTTTTTTCCCTGCAAGGAACCCAAGGCGGCTTACACAATCCTCCGCCTCCTCCCCATTTTAGAGTGAGTGACTGGCCCAAAGTCACCCAGTGAGTTTCATGGCTGAGCGGGGACTAGAACCCGGATCTCCTGAGTCCCAGTCCAACACTCTAACCACTACGCCACACTGGCTCTCATTAGTCTTGTGGAAGGTATATGTTGCAGAATGTGTTTATTATGGGAGTTCCCTCAATTAGACAAAGTTGCTGTAGAACATTTGAATTTTGTTTGGCATATGAAAGTATTGGGTATAGTCGCTTCAAATATTTGCGACTATTTGCGCTTTCTGCTTCTGTGCGTTCTACATCCCTGCACTAAGGTGATGCTGTGATTCAATACAAATATGTTCCCTTGAGTTTAGAGGCCCCTAACATACTCATAAGAATGCAACTAGTACATTTATAGAACTTGTAAGAATTATTAAATTACAATTATGGTGGGGGAGGGCTGCTTCATTTTGTTCAGTACAGCCAAAGAATGGTACTAATGTATTGCAGTGGGAGATAGATTCCTGTGAGGATATTTTCGGCTAACTACATGTTATTCATTCCTAAGAATCTCAAGTGATGCCTATGTGTGGGTGTCTCTAGAGCCAGAATGTCAGCAGTATGCTGCAGGAGATAATTATTTGAGTTTTTAATGGTGCAACAGTGAATATGGGATTTGTGTTACTTTAGCCTGAGCCATGGCTTCTCATTTCTTTTCTCCCTCCTTCCTTTTCCTAAGCAAACCTTTTTTTTCTGTGAGTTCAATTAATTAAATCTGGTAACTATGTTAAACTTCAAAAACAAAGTATATTGAGGTTAGCAATGTACGATTGTAGGCGCTAATGACGCTGTACTAGCATAAACCAATACTTGTGTGATGTAACTAGCGCTCGCTTAGGGCAAGCAATTTCCCGCCAAGATTTTTTTTAGGTGTAGGCAACATGTGACCCATGGGCCACATGCATCCTCCCCAGTGGCATTGAGTATGGTCCCTGCACCGCCAATATTTGGTGATGGCAGCCATGGGCAGCACCAAACTCAAAAGTGCTAAATCTGACTTGTTTTCCAGCTAAATATGGCCCTATTGTTCCTTATTTGGCCAATACATGGGGTCAGGCTGGTCTCCCCCTTGCTGTGATGTTAATTGTGTTAGTTCTGGATGCCAGTTTGGTTTTGGGGTGGGGTTTGCTGTTTTCAGCCTGCAGGGTGTGTGTGCAGGGTGTTAAAATGCCCCCCCCCGCTGCCTGAAGTTGCCCACCCCTGAGTAGTTGTTGGCAGTAGGGTTGCTCTTTATTTTTCATGCGGCTTTCTGTGGTCTTGACTATACCTACTGCATTCACTTCCTCTTATGTGCCTGATTCACAATTGCTGAACACTTAAATGTCTTTATTTGCTCTTAGTTACATCTGGTAAAGTGCGCACTGTTTTCTTTGCTTCATGAAAATTTGGGATTTTGGCAGTCCTAGGATGCAACTCCTAGGACCTCCTTTGCTACTGCACTTGGTATCTCCAAGTAAGGACTGTATCCAGAGGCTTGAGAAGAAGGCTTGAGTTGCTTCTACTAGAATTGTTCCTGCAATCCTTGTAGATCTCAGTGGCCATTTGCTTGGGACAAGCCAAAGCAGTAATGATCTCACAAGCCTTGCTAACCCAAACCTTGCCTGATGCTGTTCCACTAGCCATTGTGTAGAATGATTGCGGCTGTGTGACCGTTCCTGGCTGTTTCGGCTCAGACTTGGCAATGTTTAAGGATTTGAGTTTGGGCTTTAGCACCTTCTGCTCCTTCTCTCCTATGTCAATTCCTTTACAGACTTAGTTGAAAGCAAAGCCATGTTAAAACTAACTAGGATAAAGGTAGTGCCGATGTATCAATGCTGAAGTCTGTCAGAGGGAAGGGAGGGAGCATGTTATTGAAGTCTGACACTCTACTGTTCTCAACTTGCATTTCTTGGGCCGATATTTTTCCGTGTAGTCTTCTACAAGGTTCCTCGTAGCCAGCCTACTCCAACCAGGCACCCTCCAGATGTGTTGGACTAAGACTCCCATCATCTTGGCCCTGCTGGCTGGGGATGATAGGAATTGTAGTTAAACACACCAGGAGGGTGCCAGTTTGGGAAGGCTGCTCAGCTGTATTTTAAGCATTAAATGATTCACAATGACTTTTTCATTTGGTTTCCCTGCAGCATTGTAAAACACAAGGCTCACTGTTAACTAGAGGCAAAGCAACCCTCTGCCAGGATGTCTTTGGCTGATTAATTTGATAAGGTCCAAGAATGTGACTCAGCCTCCCGGACGGCAGTGTCTTAAATGAAAAGAAGCTCAGTCAGTTCCTCGTTGACATTCAGGAAAAGCAAAAACGGGTAGAAAGGTGCAAGTGGTTTGTACTAGAATGACTATTTCATTTCTGGCAGGCCTACTGTTAAGAAGGTGTCACAATTTTGTGGTAGGTAAGTTTCCTCAAATTGCATGAGGTTAAGGCAGGGGTAGGCAACCTTTTTGGGCCGTGGGCACATTTAGCAATTTGAGAATCTGCCCTGTGTACCAACACAAAATGGCTGCCATGGGAGGCGTGGCAAAGGACAAGTAACCTGCCTGAAAGACTGAGTATAAGGCAGAGGTGGGGTCTGAGCTCCAACACACTAAACAACTCCTTTGAACCAATAGTTTTCAGCACCAACAGAAAGCTATTTCACAGCAATCCCAGCTGCCAGTTAGAAAATAGGTTAATTAAAAGAAAAAGTGGGAAGGGTAGGGCACCTTGGTGGGTGCCAATAAAGGTGTCTGGGGCACATTAGTGCCCATGGGCCCCACATCGGCTACCCCTGGCTTAAGCTGTTGACTTGCACTAACCCGTCATCCCCAACCTGGCACCCTCCAGGTGTTGGACTGCAACTCCCGTATTCTCAGCCAGCATGGCCATGGAATTATGGCAATTGCAGTCTAACACATCTGGAGGGTGCCTGGTTCGGAAGGCTGCTCTAGACCTTTAGGATGCTTTTGAAACTATGCCAGTATTGTGGGCCCGTCCTAAGGCAAGTGCTCTAGGCTAGGATACCAAGAACTGAGTGGTTAAAATGATGATCATCCAAGTGCAGATAGCAGATCCACGGGGGGGGGGGGGAATCAAAGGTGGTCAGACACAGCCTGCTTACTTGATTATCCCTGGCCATAAAAAGTGGTGTGTCTTCAATCACATGAGTCTTAAGGTCCAGATGGTGTGATACAGTTTGATCTTGACTGTTACAATCTTGCTGAAGGTTTTGTCACTGCAAGTTAACCACAATTTGGGATTATAAAATAAATGTGAGACTTTACTCATACTGAGGACCTAAGATGGTTTTAGCAACTAAAAAGCAATATGAGTAATAATGACTATTTCCTCAGACATGGGCTCTAGCGTGGTGGTTCAATGGTGCACCAGCAATGCAAAGGCAAAAAGATTCCCAAGTGTGCTATGTCCTGACAGAATTAGGTAATCTAAATGTGTAGTTTTCACTGCAGGAACATCTGTGGGGGCTGTTAAAGCTCTTGTATTAGATATTAATAAGTCTCCTAGCTACATGTGGGTTTCAGTAGCTGCCAAAGCGGATTTCTCTGTTCTTGTAATCTTTTCTTCAGTGCTTACATAAGTGACCTGTAGCCATTTTTTGGTAGCACAAAGCTGCAAGACTTTTCCTGACTTACCTAGCCAGCTGTAAATATGGTATGGAAGTAGAAGCGAATGTGTTTGAAGTGAGTTAACACGGCTGTGTTGCAAGATAGCTTTGTGTGTGTGTGTTTAAAAGTGGTCCAGTTGAACAACTGTTCAGACAAAATCTATATTCGCTTCCATATCAAATTTGTAAACCTCGCAGGGTTAGGATACTTACAATACCTGCTTAGGCTTGTTAACAGATGTAGTGAGGAAACTATGGGTAAGATCGTCTTGAATAAATAAACTGTGCTTAGATAGCCATGATCCTCTTGTCTGCTAAACAGAAGCCATATCAACTTTTTGTTTATGCTACATTCCACAGAGTAAAACAACTCACCTGGTTAGCTAAATTATTCACCAGGTTTTATTCATTTTCATGTTTTGAACTACATTTGGGCTTAAAGGGGACACTGTCTACACAGAGACATGTCTTCATCAGCAATTGAAAAAGAAGTACAGCTGAATTATTTGCAACAAGTTACTCTTCTGGGAACAGAAACAAAAGCATTTATCTGAATAAGTTACTAACTGGGGTAAATTCCCAGAATTACTCAAGGATCTGTAGGAGGTTTCTTTGACCAAAAGCATTCAAGATATTAAAAGTCATGTTCAAATATGGCCTCCCTTCCTGCTTCCAGAATCTCCTCTGTCCTGTTCCTCAGCACTATACCATCAGCCCTGTTTGTCCGCATTGTGCCATGTGCCTCCATCAAGTTTGGAAAGAGAAGCTGTCCTTGAATTGGCCAGCTCAAGAAAAAAGAAGGAAATCAAGCTGCTATTTTAACACTTTACTTTGTCTTGATCACCAGATAAATCAGGATTTAACCATTTCCAGAGGGGTAGCTATGTTAGTCTGTTGTGGCAAGAACAACAAAGAGTCTTGTGGCACAGGACTAACAAATTTTATTCTGGCATAAGCTTTCGTGGACACTGTCCACTTCATCAGATATATGACGTGTTAACCTCAAATTGGCAGATCTATATACATGTGCTGGGGGTGGGGGGAGATGTAACTGTGTTGTCAGAGCGAAATTAAAAAAAAAAAAAGTAATACAGGCAGTGGTGATTACCTTAACAGTTGCCATTCACAAAACATTGATGGGTGATAATACAAAGAGCTGGTTTGCATGTAATGGTGGCAATATAAACATCGAAAACTGGGAAGCTCTGGCCCGTGAACGATCTAACTGGAGGTTGGCCTTTCACAAAGGTTCTATGGACTTTGAAGAAGCCCGAGTGCAAGGTGAAAGGGAGAAACGTGCTAAGCGAAAAGCATGTCAAATGAATCCTTTACAGGACCATCTTCCATCTGGTAACCTGTATCCTCACTGTGGGAAGCTGTGTGGATCTAGAATTGGCCTCCACAGTCACTTACAGACCCATCGCTAGAGTCTACACAATTTTCTTTAGAATTTCCTCCTTTTAAAATCTCCTTTTTGTAAATTTTTATCCTGGAAGACAATCTTACTCGGTCACGAGTGATTGCCTGATGATGATGATGATGCCCCAGAAAATGCCAGGGAGACGTGGAGCACATAAGTCATGTGTGAGCCATTTCAATTATTTCCAATTTCAATTTCTGAATTCAACCCCAGAAACTTTGGGTTGTTTCTGGGTTAAACAACCCAGCGTTAACCCAGCAACAAACTGTGGACAATTGTTGGGTTAACTCTGGGTTGTTTAACCCAGAAACAACCCAGCTTTTCCGGGTTCGCACATCACAAAAACCAGGAACTGGGCATTCCTGGGTTATTAATTAGAAGCAGAAATAATGAGTGTGCGGCTTGTGTACTCCATTTGGCTCCACAATTCCTGAGTTAAACAACCCAGGAATTGGTGCTGTGATGTACGAATGGGCTTTCTATGTTAGCATCCAACAGAGTTTTGTGAATGGCATCCATTAAGGACATTGTCACTCTCTGTACTTCTTTGCATTTCAGTTCCCAGTACTGGGACTCAAGGCAGATTTACGACATTAAAACTTGTACAATTAAAAATTAAAAGGTAAGACACAGGATTCAAATAGGCATTACAGCCTTAAATTCATTCTAATGGCACAACTTTGTTATATTTTTGGTTTTGGTTACTACTCATGTCTCAAAGGCATGTGTGGTTTGCAGACTTGACATTTTGTAGTTCTTTTCTTAAAAATAACTTGGAACTCTTACCTAGCTTAGCTAATGTGGTTACAGTTGACCCATTTATCAACATTTATGTGAACTTCATAATAACAGACTTGCTTAAAAACGTAGCTTATGATTATCTTGTGATGTTGGATGAATCTTCACAGAACCAAATAACCTAAGTTGATTTCTTTATTATGTGAAGATTCATCCCACATCACAGGATCAGCAGGGTTATTCTTTGACTTCGCAAGTCAGAGACAAAGGCAGAGACTCCAACTGGAGCAGAGAAGCGTGGTTGCTATGATGAGCAAATGCGTGGATCCTCCATTTTGGTAGGTTGGAGGCCTCCTGATAATGTCCTTGTCAAGGTTCCGCTACTACAGGGACCCCTTGATCTGCCTTTGGGAGATCTCTGCCTCTCCTCAAAGCCCCTCCCGTTCCAGGAGATCAAGTCCTTTTACAGCTTCCAATAGCATGGGTGTAGGCTGTAGACGTGGTGAATAAGTCACTCCAAACTCTCAGGGTAAACAACAACACTTTACTTATAATATTAGGGTATTTACTTAATAGAGTGGTTATAATTCAAAAGCAAGTATGATAAAATAAAACAAACAAACAATCCAATGTGCTCTAGTTTAACTTCAGACTACCTATCTCCTATGCAGCCAGTTTCTCTTTCTCTCTCTCTCTGCTTCTCTCTGCTGCCAGCTCTCTCTGCTTCTGCAGTCAGGCTCCCACTGCTGCTAGCTGACCACACCCCACACATATATAGCCTTCCCAGAAATGGAAGGTTATAATCATGTGACTTTGAATAGGAGATATAATTCTTAACTTCTATTGGGTAAACTAAAACTCTCAAACTCCCCCTCCCATCCAAGTGTTTGGGCCTTCCACTCTTGTGGGAATTATGCCCAATGTTCAGGCAGTTAACATTTTGTTAGTTTTATTTCTATAATATGCTTTCTTTGAAAACGCCACGGATGTCTAGGCTGTTGGAAGAGCACGGAGTCTTTGCAATACATCACCAAAAGTAAGAATATAGAGTATATTGTGTGTATGTGTGGTCTTAAGCATCTACTGTCAGGGTGTATTTGGAGATAGCAATACTATTGTCTTCAGATCAGGGATGTTGAAGAGTCCTTGGGCACGAGTTGAGTCACGAGTCTTTGGACCTGAGTCTCGAGTCGAGTCTCGAGGCCGAGGCCCAAAATGGTGACTCGAATCCCGAGTCACTCCCAAAGCGGCGGCCCATGGAGGGAGCGGGAGGGTCTCTGCAAGAGGAAGAAGAGCTGCCCTTCCTCCCACGAAGACCCTCCCGCTCCCTCCATGGGCTGCCACAGCCACAGCCACTGCCGCTGCTCGTCTGAGCGGCGCGGAGCATTCTCCACACCGCTCAAGTCGCTGCCGCCACTCGCCGCCCGCCCGCCCGCCGCCACCGCCGCTCACCTCACCTCCGCCGCACGCCGCCTCATGCCGCCGCCGCCCTCACCACCGCCACCATTGCACGCCGCCGCATGCCGCCTCACCTCACCTCCGCCACTGTTGCATGCCGCCTCACCGCCGCACGCATGCCGCCTTGCCGCCGCACGCATGCCGCCGCCACTCTGTTTTTGACGGGGGGGGAACCACGGCAACAGGGCTGTTTAAGACCTGTTGCCCTGGTTCCCCCCGCCAAAAACAGAGCGATGGCGGCGGCGGCGTGTGTGCGGCGGCAGCATGAGGCGGCGTGCGACTGTGGTGGCAAGGTGAGGCGGCGTGTGACGGCGGTGAGTTGAGGTGAGCGGCGGCAGGCGGTGGCAGCAGAGTAGGCTCGAGTCCCGAGTCGAGTCTCGAGTCCCATAAAAAATATTGGGACTCGAATCTGACTTGAGTCAGAGGGGGGGACTCAGTCCGACTCATGAGTCGAGTCCCCGAGTCCGAGTCCCCATCCCTGCTTCAGATCTGACAATGGCAGTCATAGCAAAAAGTGAGATGATGATTGTGCAAGCCAACATTTTTCAGCCTTGTTCTACATCCAAAGAATTCTAGTACTGAAAAATATGGATAGTCATTTAGAGAGTTTCTTTCTCGGCATGACTCATCTATCACAAGTCTGGCTCTTTTGTGGCATTTCATTTTCAGGGAACACTCTCTTATATGTAAGGAAGGGTGATAAGCCCTTTCTAACCAGCTGAGTCTTCTAGCCAGCTGGGGTAGCGGCCAAGAGTTCTTATAAAGTTAATCCCCCAGTGTTGAAGATCATGATTCAGCTCTTCCCTTTATGAGGTTTGAAAGAAGAACAGGTCTACTATCTGGTTTCTGAATCTGTCCCCTTTATTCTAGCCACCCTCATGCATGTTGGAAGCCTTTAAAATTGAATACCAAGTTTCTAGGGTGGGGGAAGGGGGGTGTCTTCACAAGGCCTTGCAGTTTATTCAAATTCCTCAAGGCACGGGTAGCACATACATTGCTGACTGTATGCTGCCAAAGCCCTCTAATCTAATCCAAAACAGGAAGACTGCAAGTAACACAAGTTCAAGAGGAAAAGGATTATAATGCCTCTGTACGTGAAAGGCCAAATGCTCTATTGTGGCTTAGAAAATCCTGACCCAGTCAGGGTCAGACCATTTATCTAACAGGATCTCTTTAGGCATATGCCTGGAAGAACACTCTTGGGAATTATTGTCATATTATGATATGCATATGTCTGTTAAAAACACTACTCTGTTCAATGCTTGTGAATGTAAAATGAATGCTTTATTGAAATATATCTAACGTGTTCCAATGAAATGTTATTATCTGATAACATTTGTAATACTTGATAAAAACATCTAGAAAAACACCAACATGGGAAGCGTATGCAGTTGCAATATACTGAGTCAGACCACTTGCTCTTCTAGGCGAGGATTATCTACTCCCACTGACATCAGATCTTCAGGGACATCAGAGAGCCAGTGTGGCGTAGTGGTTTGTGTGTTGGACAGGGACTGGGGAGACCCAGGTTCTAGTTCCCGCTCGGCCATGAAGCTCACTGGGTGACTTTGGGCCAGTCACGGACTCTCGGCCTAACCTACCTAACAAGGCTGTTGTGAGGATAAAATGGAGAGGAGGAGGATGATTATGTAAGCCACCTTGGGTTCCTTGCAGGAAAAAAGGTGGGATATAAAAATAATAAAAGAAAAGGAAGAAAGGGTCTCAGGGAGAGGCCACTCCCATCACTTGCTACCTGATCCTTTCTTTAACGGAGACACTGAGGATTAAGCCTAGGACCTTCTGCATGCAAGATGGGTGCGGTACCGCTGAGCCATGGCCCTTTCCTGAAGCAGTGGCCTGAACCTTTTCCAATTGGAGACAGCATTAAAATAAAATAAAATAAAATAAGGGAAACACAGCCTTGATTCTACACATTGGTGCCCTTCATACTTGATGCGGTTCATGTGTGTGTCTAGTGTTTAGGAGGCATGGCAGAGGTGTACACAATTATGCATGGTGTGGAGAAAGTGGATGGGGAGACATTTTTCTCCCTCTCATAATACTAGATCCTGGGGTCAACCCATGAAACTGATTGGTGAGAGATTCAGGACAAATAAAAGGGAAGTACTTCTTCACACAGTGCATAGTTACCCTATGGAATTTGCTACCACAAAATGTAGTGATGGCCACCAGCTTGAATGGTTTTCAAAGGGGATTGGACAAATTCATGGAGGATAAGACTATCAATAGCTACTGATCCTGATGGTTATATGCTACCTCCAGTATCAGAGGCAGTATACCTATGTATACCAGTTGCTGGGGAACACAACTGGGAGGGTGCTGTTGCACTCATGTCCTACTTGTGGGTTTCCCACAGACAGTTGGTTGCCCATTGTGTGAACAGAATGCTGGATCAGATGGACCCTCTTGGTCTGATCTAGCTGGCTCTTCTTATGTATGCGTTCGCAGGAACAAACAAGTAAAGTGAGAATCTGCCTGTAGGCTTGAAATAGCTTGGATTCCTTTCCACACCCCATGACGGTATCTCTGGTTATGCTTGCTGCTGCTGCTGTTTCTACTTAGTAATTTGGTACTACCTAACATGTGGTGTACTGAACCATGTTCATTCTGTCATGACCAAGTCTTAAGGAAGATATTATTACCCTACAGTGATTATTCTTGATCTGCCTGGTGGGAGAGGGGTCATAGCTCTGTCCCAGAGCACATGCTTTGCATGCAGAAGGTCCTAGGTTCAATGCCCAGAATCTCCAGGTAGGGATGGAAAAACCCCTGGAGAGCCATTGCCAGGCAGTGTTGACAATACTGAGCTAGATGGACTAAGAGTCTGACTTGGAGTAAGGCAGCTTCTTGTGTTCCTGTGTCACACCTTGGGTAATGCCAGGATATATGAATGCTATGCACTTCCCAAGAATGTAGTGCCATATCATTCCTTCATATGACCTCTTGAGTAATGACATAGTTGTGCAAATGTTGCCCAGTTGTTTTGCCAGCTGGGGCTTGCCTGATCTCCTGTCTAGAAATAAGCAGCTGCTGGGGGAAACTCGCTTGAATTATGGTCTTAATTTAATCCATTGTAGATTGTTGATGACAGGGGTGGGGAATTGCAGGAGGTCCAGGGGCCATTTTTGCTCCCTGAACCCTCAGTTGTGAGTCACAGTTTGCGGGGTGCCACACAATCCATGGGGTGTCCCACCTTTTAAAAAAACACCAGTGGTTTGCTGCTGGAATTCCGCAAATCGCTCCATGGCACTAAGTGGGTTACATTTAGCTTGTTTGCAAGCTAAATTTGATCCTTTTAGCACTCTGTAATACCAAAAGCTCAAATTTTTTGGCCAAAACTCGACCACAGAATTCAGCAGGCTGGCAGGGGCCTATATGCGGCCTGCAGGCCATGTGTTGCCCTCCTCAGTTTATGTGAATGTAATAGGAAGGGTACCCAGTATTCCAGACTTAATTCAATTTAGAGTAAAGGAGGATGTATGTATGTGTGTTTTTAAAGAATAATAATTTGTGGGAGTAATCCATCTATAGGTTTTTCTTTGAGTGTTTGTGACAGATTTTGTTCTTCTAGTGATGGAAGCTTCTCCACAAGGAATATTTAATATACGGTAAGCTCAAGTGTTAATGGTGGAGTCAATTTCTTTTTTTAAAAGGTAGTTTTGCTTGGGCAAAAAATAAATACAGAAACTAAAGTAACAGAGCAATTCTATGCCCGTCCAAGGAACGCTCTGATGTCGGAGGGCTCTGAACATCCTGTGCTCGGCTAGCAGATGCCTGGTAGGGGAGGAGCAGCAACAGAGGTGATCTTCACTTCTCCGTCCTCCTTTCTGTTGCTTTGAGTGGAGTCAAGGGTACACTGAACAGGAGGCTTTGGGATCCTGCAGATCCTTGGCACCTCCACTCCCGCTTCCCCCTCATCTGCATTCTTCACCTGAGGTCGGAACTCCGCAGCCCCTGCAAGGGGTGATGATGAAACCCTCATTTGGGGAAGGCTGTTGCAATGTCTACAGCCTTGGAGAGGGAACTCGGCAATATCCTCTGGTCCCTAGGGCAGTGGGTACTCTCCCAGGGACGTAAGATTGCTCTCTAAGACAATTTGAAGATTCCAATATGTCTTCTCAGATTGAACTATATGTGGTGGCTGTAGGGTTTTTTTTTACTTTAGAGTTCCATAAATGTCTAAATCTTAGGAAATTATCTACACAAAGGTGGGAGATTCAGTGGTTACCTCCATCTACTCCTTGGGAATTTCCTAGTGGAATTCTGCAAGGTTCTATTCCGCCTTGGATATGAAGCATCTGGCAGAGAGTGAGTGAGCTTGGGAGTATAGAGTGTACTGTCATTACTATGCTAATGCCCTAGTTTTTTGTGTTCCCTTTTCAACAGATTCAGAAGCATCAGTAACAGGTTGTGAATTAATGTCAGAAGGGTGGTGTTACCTAATTTATAGAGAGCCAACAAACTGAATTCAGTTGTGTTGGAGGAGATGATGAATGATGACTTGTGCAGTTGGGAGGGGGTTTCTGATTACAGCTGAGAGTAACACTCACCCTGATGCTTGAGGTTAATCATCTAGATGTAATACTGGATCTGGCCTTGTTCCTGGATGTCAGTCGGGTCAGGAGTGCCTTTTTATCAGCTACGTCTCATTCGCTATGTCCCTTGATCCAGTCATCCATCTCTGGTGATTACTCAAATTGGTTTTAGTGCAGTGCGCTCTATGCAGATCTGCCTTTTCAAACAGTTTGGAAGCTAGAAGCAACAGACCGTGGCCACACAACTTGGCTGTACCATGCCCCTTCCCAGGTCACTGGAATTTCTGAGTGAGATTCTGCTCAAGACCCTGTCTGTTTTGTTCAGAGCAGGATGTTCTCTGTAAGCCACCTTGGGTTCCTTGCAGGAAAAAAGGCGGGGTATAAATATAATAAATAATAATATAATATAATAATTAAATAAATACCTGCATCACACCTTTGAAAAACCCTTGCCAAGGAGGCTTGTTGGCAACATGGTTTTAAAGTTTTTAGGAAGCAGGCCAAGACTTTTATCTCAATGCTTTTAAAGATTATTGATCTGGTGTGTGTTTTGTGTTGCGGTGTTGGTATTGTTCCTGTTGGTTGGGGTTTTTTTATGTTTGATCTTTAGTTGTCGTTTTTTAATGGATTTTTAAAATTGAATTTTGTGGATTTTATAAGCCACTTAGTGAATCATTTGATAGAAAGGCCGTTCAGGAAAATTTATGCTCAAGGTATTTATCATGGACTAATTACTTCTAGTCTGCACAGGAAAAGAATATGGGCAGACCTGCACATTGCGTGTTCCTATGAATTGCCCTTTTACTATTAGTGAATCAGGTAGGTTAACTGGGATGATCTCAAGAACCAGTTTTCTATGCCTTACATCTGCAAGCAGTATTAAAGAATGAAGCTTTGTATTGGTGACCAAGCACTGACATACCATTGCCTGATCCAACCATGATTCTGGAGTGCCCTATGGGTTCTGGTGCTCCTCTCTGCTCCCTTCTCCCCTCTCTTCCCCATGATTTGAAGTGGGTTTTGAAACGGATGTGAGCTAAACATCATAGGCAAAATGTTGGTGCATATATAATGCTAACCATAGTTAACTCTGAAAATATAAAAGGAAGTGGGTTTGAATGACGGGGAGGAAGGGAGATTGTGGTTGGGAGACAGGGCAGAGATCCATCTACATTGAGTTTGTAAATGATCTTCCTTCAACAGCAGATTTTTCTTTTGCAAAGGTAATACAAGATGGCTGATTTGGTTCCCTTGTCTGCTTCTATTTTCAAAGGTGAAACATGGTGCATTTTGTTGGGGATTGCCAAAAGACCAGGGAGAGGATATTATGATATATTATCTCTCCCCTCTTGCTTTTGCAAACACAGCAGAGTATACCCAACTACAGGCCAAAGACGTGTGCGTGCGGAGCTGCTGGTTAAAGCAGGGCTGGGCATTTAGTTGATACAGACTGTCCCTTTTGGACAGGCTGGATCTTCACCTGGTTTCCCCCTTACACTACCAATAAGACAAACAGTCTTTTGGAGGTTAAAAACAGAGTTTACTCACTCAGATCTTGCAGATTGGATACAGGCAGGCTTAAGAAAGTATTTTACAATTGTGCAGGAATCATATGGTAGTCGACCTGTTCTGAACTTGGGAAAAGTTCAGAACTGCAACTCGGCTACATCTTCAGACATGTTGCATACACAAATTCATGGCTCAGACTGTTTCCCGGGGCAGGAAGAGAAGGCTACTGCCAACGCCCACATCCTGCACCAGGTGAGTCCTGGGTAGCATTCCACAGAGTGTCTGTTCTAGGATGCAGAGACTCTGTGGTCCCAATTACATCATGCACCTATGCATGGCTTGAGGTTTTGACTGTACATTCCCAACACATTTCAATTAGGTGGAAGATAAATTAGAATTATGAAGCAGCTCTTAAGGACCTACAAACCGAATCAAAGTAATTTCTCTCTCAATTGCTCCCTTGTCCCACCCGCTTCCCCATTTAAAGAACACTTCTAATTGCCTTACTGTTGTGAACTAGATGACGCAAATAGCCAAGGATGTGTCTTTTCATTTGAACTTTGATATTTTCATAGCTGAACTGGTCCTATAAATCATCAGTCCAGTGAAGACCATTTTTATTGGCACTATAAAGGGATTTTGGATAGACTGTGAGTGTGTTGGCCACCAGTTTGTTGCCATTTGTGCCTTTTGAAAGCATAATAAAAACTGTACTACAGAGCGGGAAAATGAATGTGAACCTTTGGGTATGATTTCATGGCTGGTTATTTTTGCCTTCGTCTTGTTGCGGTTTGATTCATTTTATGCATCAAATAGCCTAAGATGCTTGAGATAATTGTGTATGGAAATAACCTCTATTTGAAAAAATGCCATCTAGTTAAGCAGTTATAACTTGATGATGCAGAATGTGCTATTTGTTCCTATTGTTGTCTGTATTGAAAGTATATGATTTTGGGTTTTTTGTTCATGCTTATCAGCCCCTTTCCCCAAAGTATTTAGTACATGGCCTGGACTGGTGGGGGAGGATAGATAACATGGATTTTTTGGTGAGGTTGTCACTGACTTCCATACTTCCTAATTCTGCAGCTGAAGCTGTTTTTCTAGATAAGGGGAAATGTATTCCAGGGTTCTACAGTTATGCTGATGCATTTATTCTCTTTTAGTTTGAAAACAGGGAGGCAAGGTGGGTTGTTTAATGCAGTGGTGAGCAGAAGGCAGATCTACAGATGTTTTGGACTTCAACTCCCAGAAGCCCCTGCCAGCATGGCCAATGGCCAGGAATGCTGGGAGTTGAAGTCCAAAACAGCTGCAGATCTATTTTCTGCCCCCCACCCAGGGTTTAATTGACTGGATTTCTATGTTCCTGCTATGTATGTTGCAGTAGTATAGCCTTCTACTTGAGCATTTACAATATCTACTCAAAAGTAACTCCCATTGTGTTTAATGGGGCTGACGTCCAGGTAAGCGGGTATAGGATTGTAGCCTCAGGAGCTTTAAATTATCATAGAATTTTCTTCTGGGAAGTGAAACATTTTACTAATCTGAAAAGCAATAACTAGTCTTGTACTTCCCTATGAAATAATTTTATTTCTTTCCCTTTTCTTTCCTCAGGAAAAGAGGGATAGAAGTCATACAGGTGAGTACAATTGATTTGTTTGCTCCCCCTATTTTCTTTAAGGGTTTTTCAAAATCCCTTTTCATACGCACGGACACACGGACGCACACACACACACACACACACACACACACTGTATATGTATATATAAAATCATGTGAAGGCTGAATAGCTATAGACACAAACATCACTGCATTTTGCATTTTTCTTGCTTTGCAATGCTTGATTTAGATTGCTAATGCTGTTTATCGGTAAGTGTCACAAACCCATATTATTGCAATGCAGTATGATAGGGGTGGAAACAGGCATTACTAAAAACACATGGTTTCTACAGAACACAACAGCACTGTTGATGCTCCACTTGTGAGAGTAAAGGTTGGTGACCCTTCATAAAATTCACAATGCCTACTTCCAGTTGTTAGCCAAATCCTGCCCCTGCTGTAGTCTTTAAAAAACATAGGCTAATGGCATTTTTGCTAAAGGGAAGGGGGCAGCCCCCCCCCACACACACACTCTACTGCCCCCTTACTAATAAAGGCATTGCCCAACTGGATTTTGGATATTTTTTTCTCCTGGACCAGTTTGGATATCTTTGTTTTTTATAGCCATTTCAATAACGCAATGCCAAAACTCTGCGGGCAGGAGCATAAGGGTTCTCTCTTCGTTTGGAATTTATTGGTTGTCCTGATGGATGTCTGTAACATCGCTTAAAACCACATTTGAAATATGAAAAGAAAAACTAATAAACATTTAATATAGGAAAAATTTAGGTAGGTTTGGAAGGAACTGCAGGACTGAAATGTGACATGCACCGCAGGAGGCTGGAGGGCAGTAATATTGTCTAGAAGGCTAGGATGACTTGCCAGGGTTCCACCACTACCCGTCTGATAATTCTGGATAGATGTAGGCCACTGAATATTTTTATTAGTTTATCCCTTCATAATATGATACAAAATATATTAATGATGTTAATACATGAAACCAGAGCTGCAATCATCTAGGGATCTGATCGCCACTGGCTGCTTTAAATTGGAGTATCACAGTTGGGAAATTATCTGTAGGGGTTAATTAAAAATCATTGTGTCCAAGAAACTAAGGTGGAAAAACATGGGACTGCTCATATTAAACACAAATAAGCATTTCATTGATACATAGAGAAGTACTCACCATGTGTATTAGATATGAAAACCTGTCCTTCAAGTAGAATGAAGTATAGTCACAAACGGGTACATTCACTGAGTCTTAAATGGCTACTAGAATGGAAGATCCTTTCAAAAAGGTCTGTTTGACTTCACTGGCTCTGAAGAAGTAATGTGAAATGTTTATTACACTGTGGCAATATCCTGTTCTGGTAAATTCAAGAAACAATATGTCCTGTAATCATGCACAAGTCCCTTTTTATCTGTGCTTTCTGATATGGGATTTGTATATACAAAAATGCATCTGCGCAGGGAACACCTGCTTCCCTCCTCTTGTAGGGATTATGCCCAACACCTCTGCAGACGTGCCCCAAGAAGACATGGGAACTGATTCTGAGTCAGATGGGGAAGGGGAGGGAGAAGGTGTTGTAGAGGCGCCAAGGCTGTGGGAGCAGGAGACGGGTGAGAATAACAGAGATAGAGAGGAGGAAACCCAGCTGTCATGAAACTCACTAGGTGACTTTGGGCCAGTCACTGACTCTCAGCCTCACCTACCTCACAGGGTTGTTGTGAGGATAAAATGGAGAGGAGGAGGAGGAGGATCATGTAAGCCGCCTTGGGTTCCTTGCTAGAGGAAAAAAGGCGGAATAGAAATGTAATAATAAAAAAAACCCTACGTATTCTTTTGGGGGACAGCCAAGCTGAGCCCTCTAAACCCATGGGAATGCAGGCTCCTAACAAAGAGGAGGGGTGGGTGGGAATAGGAGACCCAAGAGTTAGGTGTCAGATGAAAATGGAGGGGCAACTCAGGGTCACGTGGTGCTCATAGAGACTTGCAACCAGGGAGGTGACCCTGTCTGTCTTCCTCTCAGAAAATAAGCAGAGGACTTGGTTTAGGATTCTTTTTCTCACTGACGACTCACAGGGGCTAGATTTATGATGTCCACAAATAGTGTGTTGTCATAGAATAGAATAGCCTTTCCAACCAGGTGTCCTCCAGATGTGTTGGACTGCAATGTCCATGTGGGTTGGGAATGATGGGAGCTGCAGTCACATACATCTGGAGAGCACAGGTTGGGGAAGGCTGTCATAGAAGAACACCCTCCTGCCATGCGGACTGGGCCTTATAGACCGTGCCAGATTCTTGGGGCATATTTTACTCCAAGGCATCTTAGGGTTAGGCTGTAATGTCGTATTGAATCTCTTCTCCCCTCTTATCAAAATTCACATAGCAAAGCTGATATATTTATATTAGTTATATTATGTGATTATGGTGTACTATGATGTAGTATTATATGTTTTTACATTTTGTTTTGTGAGCCACCCAGAAGGCTTTTGGCTCTTGGGTGATATAGAAATGTAATATATTTAGCAGAACCAGGTTCTTATAGACCAATATCATTAATTAATCAAGATGCTAAACTATTGACAGCAATTTTAGCTAGAAGAATGAATAGTTTTCTAAATAAGTATATAGGGATAGATCAATGTGGGTTTATTCAAGGAAGACAAATGGCAGATTTAACAAGAAGGGTTCTGAATATAATTTATTTAATAAAGAAAAATAATTTGAAAGCGGGGGTTCTTGCATTGGATATTTTTAAAGCCTTTGATTGTGTGGAATGGCCTGCATTAAAGATGTTAATAAAAACTATGGGGTTTGGAGAAAAATTTATAGGTATTACTAACCAATTATATACTCATAATGTCACGTCGGTAATTGTAAACGATGGAATAACAGAAACTATTAGCCTAGGCCGGGGAACTAGACAGGGTTGTCCCCTTTCCCCAGTATTATTTGTGTTAGTTATGGAATTGTTAGCGAATTCGATAAGACAGGAGAAGAAATTATTGGGGATAGGAATAGAGACCAAATGTAAGATAAACCTTTTTGCAGATGATATCTTGTTAACATTAGAACGGCCTATAGAAAATTGGGATTGGATAGAGAAACATTTAGATGAATTTAGAGAAGTAACAGGGTTAAAAGTTAATTGGGATAAATCGGAGATAATGACATTTAATTATAGTAAACTGGAGGAAAGGGGATTTAAACAAAGGGGAGTGGATATAAAGATAAAAAATATAATTAAATATTTAGGTATTGATATATTAAAAGATTTGGATAAAATAGGGGAATGTAATTTTAAAAAACTAAAAGATGAAGTTAAAAATCAAATAGAGGATTATAAAAAATTGGGATTATCGTGGTTTGGTAGGATAGCTTTGATTAAAATGAAGATTTTACCGAAGTTTAATTTTTTATTTAGAATGATACCATATAAGATATCAGAGAAAGAAATTAAAGAGTGGCAAGTAATGTTAAATAGCTATTGTAATGGGGGGAAAAAATCAAGGATTACTAAGAATAGATGGTATAAAGCTCAAAAAATAGGGGGACTTGGTCTCCCTAATTTAAAATGGTATTATATAGCTAATCAACTTAGATATATCATGGATATTATTGTTAGAAAAGATTTTATGTGGTGGGAAATAGAAGCATTTGAATTGGGTAATAGGGTGGATAAATTCTTATTTACAAGACAAGGACATATTATGACAAAAAGATTAGAAAATCCCTTTTTAAAAAATATGTTAGAAATTTGGGGTAGAAATAAGGAAATATTTTTACCAGGTATATCCCCGCTTACTCCAGTGGTGGTTATGGAAGATTTTCCCGAGAATGTTAGACATTTAGAACGAATTTTTAGAGAGAAAAAGGTGATAACTTTAATGGATTGGCTGGAAAAAATGGAGACAAGACAGCAAATAATTGATAGGGTTGGGGCAGGAAGAATTTCTTGGTTAAATTTAATTCAATTAGTACAATGGGGTAAGAAATGGAAGAGGAGACATGAGCATGAAAGGGATTTCACTGCATTTGAGCAGGTGGTTATGTCTAGAGAACTTGTAGAAGGAAATGCATCAGCTAGGGGTCTTACAAAGATGTTATATAAAATGTTGCAGAAATCAGAAGAGCAAGCAGAAAATCTTAAAATAGTTTGGGATACAGAGTTTGAAGAGGAAATATCAAAGGATGAGTGGAATAAGATTTGGGATAGGCGAATATTGAAAAATATGTCTATAAGAATTAAAGAGAATTTTTATAAGCTAATTTGGAGATGGTATTTGACCCCAGTGAGATTAAATAGAATAGATAATAAATGTTCTCCAATGTGTTGGCGAGGATGTCAGGAATTGGGTACATATGCTCATATGTGGTGGAGTTGTAAAAATGTAATGGATTTTGGAAAATGATTTTTGAGGAAATATCAGAAATTGTTGGAGTTGATTTAGAGGTATGCCCTAAACTAGCTTTGCTAACAATAACGGAAAAGGTGATCGGTTCACAAAATGTTAAAGAATTAATCATAAATTTGTTAACGGCAGGTAGATTAATGATAGCAAGGAAATGGAAAATCCAGCAAGTTTTCACTATTACTGAATGGTATAAGGAAGTATGGGATATGGCTTTGAATGATATGTTGACTTGTAATATTAAATGCAAAAGGGGTCAATTAAAGAAAAATAATTTTAAGGATATTTGGGGTTTATTTTGGAATATGTGTTTAAAAGGGGGAAAGGGAGTTTACCCTGTCAAGATATATTGTATTTTTGGAATAATGAACAATTATAGAGTTATTGGATTGTTTGGTCCCATGGTGATGGGAGCACAATATTAGTTATGTGTGTATGTTATTTTCTTTGTATTGTTTTAAAATTTAATAAAATATTTAAAAAAAAAAATAAAAAAAAAAGAAATGTAATATATTATACCAGAATGAATGCATTACTTTGTCATTAAGCTGGTCATGCCTTTTGCTACAATTTTTTCTTTCCTTTTCATGTTTTACTTTTAGTAGTAAATTGGTGGTGCGTTACCACTGCAAGTTTCTTGTTCTTATTGAGCAGAAATACATAAAATCTAGGAAATAGACACATACCACTTTCCCAGCTTTAGGTCTGGTGTTTCTATGTACATATATATGCAAGGAAGAGATTTTAAAGAATTTACTGAACATCCTGAGAAATCAGAATACGATAAATTAAAATTGAAACTTCCAGCTGTACAGTGGTGATAAGATTCTGAAGTAATAATAGGGACCTGGAACTTTTGGCACGAAAGGATGTGCTCTATCACTGAGCTGCAGCCCCTCCTCAAGGCACCTTACAAAGTGCATATATTCTCTCTCTCTCTCTCTCTCTCTCTCTCTCCCTCTCTCACACACACACACACACACACACACACACACACACCATAGTAGTGTGGCAAAAGTGCACAAGATAAATCTAATGCAGATAGAAATTAATGGCCTTTTCTGCTAACAAAGAAAAAACTAACTTATTTTAATTCAGCTAGCTAGCAGGTGCTTTTTGGTTCCCCCTGCACAGGGGAAGAACCTTACTCTTGGTGATTAATTTCAAATACCCGAGTTTTAGCACAGTTCTGTCTTAACTAGCATAGGAAGCATCCCATATTAACAAATCTGTCCTTTTAAACCAGGGGTGAGCAACTGTGGCCCTGGGGCATCATGTGGCCCTTAACTTAATTGCATGTGTCCCTCAGCCCAATTTCAAAAGCCCTCTGTGTGTGATGAGTGGCAGGAAGAGGGAGAGAAAAAAAGGGTGGCGGTGGTGGAAAGAGGGGGGGGAGGGGCAATCCAGCCACCTTTGTCTCTGGCTCTACTCACTGCTGTCATTGGCCCAACACTGACATGCCGCCCCCAACAGACTTCCCACAAGGGAAGTGTGGCCTTCGACAGAAAAAATGGTTATGAAACATCCCTGTTTTAAACTGTGTTCCATCTCTAAACTTGATCTAATGGTGTGCTCTCTGATGCACGTCCTATGGCCACCTTTGTGTACAGTCCTCCATTTTGCATGCAGCTTTGGCCAATTAAGCTTTATCTTATCAGAAAAGCAGAAGATTACATAGTTCAGTAAGAGGTCTGGGACAGGAAAATAATTGGAGACTGCAGTGTTGTACATTTGCCTGCTGGCTTCTGCTAAAGATTTCTTCTCATTACATAGGCTTATTGTCTCATAAATCTTTACTAAACTTATGACACAAAATCACTGGTAGCACTTGAAGGTGTCACTTCTCTGCTACTGAACCATTCAGCATGCTGTGGGGGGAAAATGATGAAGGTAGAATCTACACCCTTGGGGCACAATCCTATATAGGTTTAGACTGAAAAAAGTCCTATAACTCCCAGCATTCCCAAGCCAGCTGGCTGGGGAATGTTGGGAGTTATAGGACTTTTTTCAGTCTAAACCTGCATAGGATTGCGCCCGTAAAAGAATTAATTGGAACTCTTCACTCCAGTTACTTCAGAAAATGACCAGCTCCTTGTGGACTGAGGGTAGATGCTTCTGAATTGCAATACATTGGACACTTAATGAACTGGTAGGAGGTATATCTGCATTAAGCATAAGCTGCTTTTGACTTTTTGTTCGCATTCCCGGATTGTATCCTGCTGAGCTAAGCTTGGTAGAAGCTTCCTCGTATTGCTGACAACAACCAACAGACTGTAACATAAAATACAACTCTGTCTGTATTCTGTTTCTCTCTTCTTACAATATTCTGTGTAGCCTGTTCATCCCTGAGTTTGCAGAATTTAGAAGATCTCGAAGTTAATTAAAAACACACACACACACACACACACACACAATAAAACAAAGCAGCAAAGGTATGATTCATTTGCACTGGTAGTGCAGCACCCATGTACAGAAGATTATAATAAAGCTCAATACAGGCTTGTTTTTCCTCCTCGCTGCTGCTTTCATATGCACATGACACTGTGGAGCTCCCATATCCCCAGCAATTCCTGATTCTCAGTGCCTTGCAAGCAGGACAGCGTCAAGGGGAAGCATGGTTGGGCACTTGCTAGAGGCCCACACCCCAATAGGAGCCCAATGACAAGAGTCCCCCTGGAGTTGCTCCTCCTCTTCACCATTGCAGCCTGCTTGTTCACCTGCCTCTCGCTCAGGCCCAGACCACCTTGGTGGTGAGAATGTGGAGAAATAGATGCCACTGCCATAGGCTCGCTGAGGGAGGAGGCCCGTTGAAGGGCCCTCAAAACCCTGGAGCTGGCATTGCTTGCAAGTCACTCATGCTCTGAGCCCAAGTAACTTTTCTTTTGGCAGAGAGGCAGGGTTGGGGTGGGGAAGTGGGATGGGGATATCAGAGGTATTCACAGATCTTCCCTTCATCCTAACATATGGGCTGCTGTGAACCTTTCGATTTTACTTTGCCCCAAAACATGCTTTTTGTTCAGAAGCTATGAGGAACACTTAAAAAGTAACATCCATGTGGTATTTTAAGAGGTGCAGTTCCGTTCTTTAAGATGATGATGATTCACTTACTGCATTTCTGTACCGCCCAGAAGTCGAAGCCATTTGGGCAATTCACAAAATAAAGGTTGAAAACCATAAAATACATAAATATAATAAAACAATGTACAATCTAAACAAGATTAAAACAGCCACAGAATAAAACCAAGGTAAAACCAAAGGCAGAGGATAGTAGCAGTGCAAGGATCTAAAAGCCTGAGAGAATAAACAGTTCTTGATGTGGTGCTGAAAAGACCACAGTGTAGGCACCAAGTGAACCTTTCTGGGAAGGACGTTCCATAACTTGGGCACCACCACTGATAAGGCCCTCCCTCTAGCAGCCACTGCCACCCACCTCACCTTAATTGGTGAGAAGGGTTGAGTAAATGAGACTATGTTTATTTTAAAAATGTATATATCCTGCCTTTCTATAAAATATTCAAGTTGTCTTACAGGGCAAGAAAACAAAACAAACAATCATAAAAACCAATAGCAAATTACAATTATCCAATAAAACAGATTGGAAACAGCTAAAAAAGAAGGAGAAGCTAAAATAATTGGAGAGCAATAATCTGCAAAAGTTTGCAGAAATAAAATAGGCCACTGTCCATACAGAAGTGGGCAGTGATGGGGTTGGGCAAATCTTCCTACAGAGGCTATATATCTTGGGTGCCATAGCCGAAAAGGCCCTGTCCTGGGTACCCACCTGCCATATTTTGGGTGGGGGTGGGAGATGGAACCAGAAACAAGGTCTTACTGGAGCAAAGTTCTTGGATAAGCTAATATAACTAATACGTAGTTTGATAGATAGTGAAAGAGCAATAGAAACTGAAAAATAGGTGTTTGTTTTAAATCACTACATTGTGCAAAATTCAGTTGTTATACCGTAGTATGTTGATGGACATTAAAGGAAAATATGAATTTTGTCATGTTCTTAAATTACTGCTTTAATAAAAGGAACAGGGGGAAATCTCTTCCTTTTTAAAATAGCTGGATTCATCAAAAAGCTACAAAGTGTCCTCAGTCGAAGTGCAATACTGCTGAAACCAGTTTGTACTCATTGTTGCCAGGCAACACTTGTTTTATGAAATGTTGAGGGGTTTATTTTTGTGTGAAACATTAGTGGACTGAGTAAAGAGCAGAATATATCCAACGAAAGGGAGCTTATAAAATACACATCCAGTAACATATACATAGACTCGATTGGAAGCCCTCCAAGCCAAGCAAGGTTTGAATGATGTTGTAAAGCCAGACCCCTAGAATACGGAGGAGGGTGTTTTGTTTGTGTGTGTTGTTGTGGGTTTTTTGGCATGCCAACAGCTCAATTAAAGGGCACATTTTGCTTGGAATTTGCAAGTCTGACCTCAGTTCCTTTTGGGGGTAAAGGTGGTATACGTGCCTCCCAAAAACTTGACTTTAACAAATGAATAAGCTTCATGCTTTTATGTAAAGATGCTCCAATCATTTCTCATGCACTTGTGTGTGCTCCATCCATCTATCTCCCAAAGATTTAAGCCCTCCAGGGGTGTGGGGTGGTGAGGCAGGGAGTTCATGGGGGGGGGGGATTTTATTTATTTACGTTTATATCCTACAGCCTTCAGCACAAATGCTCTCATAGTTGCTAACAAACAGATACAGTATTTTTCCATGTATAAGACTATACTTTTTCCTAAAATTGTTAGACTAGAAATTGAGGGTCGTCTTATACACGGAAGTAAGCCGAGGAGAAAACCGCCCGGTTGCGAAACTGCCCAGTGGGGGGCGTCTTATACATGGGGGCATCTTATAGACGGAAAAATACGGTAGTAATAATACAGGAGATCAGACACAATCAGTTAATAACTCTCTTATTTGCTTATTTATCAGAATTTGATAACTGCTGCTCTAGGTACATGCGGCAAATGAGGTGGTCAATGCCCGGCACTGCAGGCTTTTAGGAAGGCCTGAAAACTTACTTGTTTACTCTGACCTCCTGGCTAGTTTTCATTGAACTGTTTTGCTCTGTAGCTGCAATTATGTCATAGGCTTTTAGTAATGTTTTATTGCTTGTGTCTTATGAATGAATATTTGCTGCCTTATCAGTGTATTGGTTTATATGAATTTTAATGTTGTAAGCCGCCTTGGGAGACCTAAAAATATTTTAAATAATAAATAGATAAACAATGAGTACTGAATCAAAATGAAGGGCCATACCCCAAGCTCAGTGTGTTGATATTATGTAGCAGTGTAGAATGTGGTGCTGCAGGCAGAATTCAGCTGCCCTGGATTTTTCAGCTCTGAAAATTTTATATGTATTAAAAATATAAGTCGTTCTAGTACTTATGATTGTGAAGACATGCTTGAACATGTGTGGGTGTTACCTTCTGAAATCTCAGCACTCAGAGTGGTGACTAAACAAGATTTCCAGCAATTAGGAACAAAATTGCATAAAATTATGCAAAGTAATAAAAGCTACAAGGTAAAGTATGAAAATATACAAAGATGTACAGATTATAGGGTGCAGCGTGGAACTCCTGGTCTAAAGTAGTCAGGAGGAACGTGTTCTGGGTCCACATGTGGCCCAGAGGCATTCTGGGAGAGGGAAAGGAAAGGAAGATGGTAGGGTGCCCAAGGTTTAGAGTGCCGAAGGTTAAAGAAAAACAAAAGCTTCACAAAATCCAGTTTAAAAAAAGAAGGGAGATACAGGGGACCTACAGAGGTGCCTGGGTGTGTGTGCAATAATGCCTGTGGGCACCATGTTGCTGACCCTAGGATGGGCTTATAAATGGATAGGTGTCCCTTTCTCTATGACTGTTGTCAACCCTAAAGGGTCCTAATAGCAAGTGGGGGAAGAAATAATATATATTTTTAAAGGGATACGTTATGGCTGCGCAGTAGGGATTGTCTCTGTGACTTTGACAAATTGGAGGTGGAGGTGCTATCAATATTTTCATTTAATTGATTAGTTTGCATGTGTAGTGCAAATGGAATGGTTTAAAATAGAATAGAACCTAGTGATACTGCTTTTAACTTGGACAATCTCTGCTTGCACTTTTCTGAAAATCATAGAGTTGGTAGGGATGTCAGAAGCCCTCAAGTCCAATCCCCAGCTGATACAACAAAATACCCTAATGCGCAAGTTACGTAGAGATTAGAAAATTTTCAGTTCAAACTTGGTTTACTTATCCCATACCAGAAAGGCCATTCTAATCTTATGCCAAAAAGTCATTATTTCAATTGTTAGTAGAGAGACTCCAATGTCCCCCTCACCTGATGCTCTCTTGCTGAATACCAGCTACTTATTTACATTGCTATGAGAGAATCAGCTGAAGTATGGATAGAAAAAACATCACTGGGATTGAGCTAATAGTGTATGAACAAATGTCAGTGTACGGAAGAAGCAAAGACTACTAGCGTTGAAAAAATGATCCTTCAATGCCAACTTCAATGGACTGGTCATGTTGTTCGAATGTCTGACTGCCGTCTCCCAAAGCAGTTACTTTATTCCCAACTCAAGGATGGAAAGCGGAATATCGGTGGTCAGTATAAGAGGTTTAAAGATGTTCTTAAGACTAATCTAAAAAAATGCAATATAAACATCGAAAACTGGGAAGCTCTGGCCCATGAACGATCTAAATGGAGGTTGGCCTTTCACAAAGGTTCCATGGACTTTGAAGAAGCCCAAGTGCCAGGTGAAAGGGAGAAATGTGCTAAGCGAAAAGCACATCAAATGAATCCTTTACAGGACCATCTTCCATCTGGTAACCTGTGTCCTCACTGTGGGAAGCTGTGTGGATCTAGAATTGGCCTCCACAGTCACTTACGGACCCATCGCTAGAGTCTACACATTTTTTTAGAATTTCCTCCTTTTATAATTTTCTTTTTGTAATTTTATCCTGGAAGATAATCTTACTCGGTCACGAATGATCGCCTACAACTACTAATAGTATTTGGGTTCAAAGTGTAAGGAAAACAAAGAAGAATGTTCGCTAGTTGTGCAAATAAAGGAAAGCTTTTAAGACTTGTTGACTAAAGAGCTGAGCCTTGCGGTCTAGATGCATTTGAAAATAGTTTGATTTAATGAAATTATTTTATTTATTACATTTCTATACCACCCAATAGCCAAAGCTCTCTGGGCAGTTCACAGGAATTAAAACCATAAAGTGTATCATAAGGTATACTATAAAAGTTTAAAACTACAGCATGAAATAGAAGTAAAACCAAAGTAAAACCTAGCAGCAGTGCAAAGATTAAAATACAGTAACAGATTTGAAACAGAAACTGAAAGACTAAAATGCCTGGGAAAATTGGTAGGTCTTCACCTGGTGCTGGAAAGAGCACAATGTAGGTGTCAGATGAGCCTCTCTAGGAAACTCCTTCCACAATCAGGGTGCCACAACAGAAAATGCCCTCTTCTTAGTAGCCACCCACTTCACTTCCTTTGGCAGGGGCTCCTGGAGAAGGACCACTGAAGATGATCTTAGAGTCTGGGCAGGTATATAGGGGAGGATATGATCCTTCAGGTAACCTGGCCCCAAGCTGTTTAGGGCTTTGAATTTTAATACTAGCACTTTGAATTGGGCCCAGACATGAACTGGCAGCCAGTGCAGATGGAAAAGTACTGGCATAATATGATCAAGTTGGTCAGTCCCCGTTAACAATCTCGCTACCCTATTTTGGACCAGCTGAAGTTTCCGGACCATTTTCAAAAGCAGCCCCACATATAATGCATTGCAGTAATCCAGAAAACAGGTTACCAGAGCATTGATAACTAGCTAGGCTATCCCTGCCCAGGTAAGTGTGTACAGTCATGCCTTGGATTGAGAGCATAATTTGCAGGGATGGGGACTCGGACTCGAGGACTCGACTCGTGAGTCGGACTGAGTCCCCCCTCTGACTCGACTCGGACTCGAGTCCCAATATTTTTAATGGGACTCGAGACTCGACTCGGGACTCGAGACCAAAGACTCGTCAACATCCCTGGGCTGTTGACGAGTCTTCTGGCTGGGCCATGTGAAGAGCGCATGGAAGCGAGGCGCGCCGCTGCTCGGCCACTATGGACAGCTACCAGGAGCGCAGCCCCAACAATGTGTTGAGATTAATTTTGATTGATGTGTTGTTGTGGGGGGTTTGGGTTAGGGTCAGACATTTTGGGTTTGGCTGCCTCTGCCTGCCTGTTTGGGGTTCCCAGCCTCCTCTGCCTGCCTGGTCTCTTCTAGATCCTGTTCAACAGTTGAATTGTCCAAGACAAAGGCCTCTGCCTGCCTGCTTTGGGGTTCCCTGCCTTCTCTGTCTGCCTGGTTATTTTGGGTTTGTCTGCCTGGTCTGTTCTTGCCAAAATCAGTTGCAGAGTTTTGAAATAAAAAGGCACACTTGTGCCTAGAATTTATTTAAGCCACACATCTGAAGTAGCCTTATTTTGTTGGGGGGAAACCCCATTGATTTTAATAGGGATTCGTGGAGTCAGTTTTGGGAGTGACTCAGGACTCGTGACTCGTGAGTCACCATTTTGGACCAAGGACTCGGACTCGAGACTCGGGTCCAAAGACTCGTGACTCAACTCGTGACTCGAGACCAAGGGCTCTTCAACATCCCTGATAATTTGTTCCGGGAACGTGCTTGTAATCCAAAACACTCTTATATCAAAACGAAATCCCCCCCCCCCAAAATTTGTACAGAGATTTTTAATTTAAGCCGTACTACAGTACTTGTATTGCAAGACGTTGCTTGTATATCAATATATAAATTTGCTTGTCTTGCAAAACGCTCTCAAACCAAGTTACTTGCAATCCAAGATATTACTGTAGTTGGTATATAAGCCTAAGCTGATAAAAGGTGCACCATGCCACCGAGTCCACCTGTGCCTCTAGTGACAATGCTGGATCCAACAGCACCCCCAAATGATGAACCTGATCTTTTAGGGGGAGTGCATCACCCTCCAGAACAGGTTGAATATCACTCATCTGGGCAGGTGAACCACCCACTAACAGTATTTTATTTATTTATTATATTTATACCCCACCTTTTTTCCTGCAAGGAACCCAAGGTGGCTTACACAGTCCTCTCCATTTTATCCTCACAACAACCCTGTGCGGTAGGTTAGGCTGAGTCAGTGACTGGCCCAAAGTCACCCAGTGAGTTTCATGGCCGAGCGGGGACTAGAACCCTGATCTCCTGAGTCCCAGTCCAACATTCTCACCACTATGCCACAGTACCCCCATCTTGTCCTGATTGAGTCTGCTTATTGGCCCTCATACAGTCCATTACCATTCCCAGGCACTGATTCAGAACAGCCACTGCCTCACTTGAATTTGATGAAAAAGAGAGATAGAACTGGATGTCATCTGCATATTGATTACACCTCAGCCCACATATCCAGATAACTTTCCTGTAGCAGTTTCATGTAGATGTTGAACCTCATGGGGGATAGAATAGAGTCCTGTGGAACCCCGTAGCATAGCTACCAAGGCACAGAGCAATAATCCCTCAGCACCACCTTCTAGAATCAGCCATCCAAGTAGGAGCAGAACCACTGTAGTGCAGTGCCTCCAACTCCCAGCCCAGACAACCTATCCAGAATTATACCATGGTTGAAGGTATCTAAAGCCTCTGAGAGGTCCAAGAGAATCAACACGGTCTCGCTCCCCCTGTCCTTCTCCCAGCAAAGGTCATCCTACAGGGTGACCAAGGCAGTTTCCATTCCAAAACCAGTCCTGAAGCCCGACTGAAATGGATTTAGATAATCTGTTTCATTCAAGAGTGCCTGGAGTTGACCACCAACCACCCGCTCAAGCACCTTGCCCAAAAATAGCTGGCTGGGGCATGCTGGGAGTTGTAGGCCAAAAACATCTGGGGACCCAAGGTTGGAGAACACTGGGCTAGAGTGATGGACTGGGACTCAGGAGATCTGGGTTCTAGTCCCCACTCGGCCATGAAGCTCACTGGGTGACTTTGGGCCAGTCACTGACTTTCAGCCCAACCTACCTCACAGGGTTGTTGTGAGAGTAAAGTGGAGGGGAGGATTATGTAAGCCACCTTGGGGTCCTTGCAGGAAAAAAAAAAGGGATATAAATAAATAACTGGACCAGACGGTGCCCTGGGCAACTCTACTAATGGAACTGCTTTATTTGTGGTGTCCAATTTGTGACGGATCTGTGCGACTTTATCTTCAAAATGCTATGCAAACTTGTTGCAGTGTGCTACTGAGGGTTCCACCGTTTCTCTCCCTGGTCCAGATTGTAGCAGGCCATCTCTTTGCTGGAGATGGCTCATAGCACTGTGTTGCAGCAAGGAAGCAGGCCATCAGGGTTTCATTACACGGGTTTGTGTGTGAGGTGTATATTTGGGCCCCAAAGGGCTCCAAATCTAAACACGTTCTGATAACTGGCCTAACAATATGTTGGATGGCTTCAGGCATAAAACCAGAACAGTTCAAAGAGAAATTCCTGGACAGCCTTCCCTACTTTGGTGCTCACCAGATATGTTGGACTACAGCTCTCATCACTTCCCAGGTCCCATTGGGCATGCTGGCTGGCAGTGATGGGAGTCGTATCCGGCCCATCTGGAGGGCACCAGATTTGGTGAAGGCTGTTCTTAGACTATGCAGAAGGGACACTAGTGATTAGCAGACTACCTGGAAAGAAAGATTAAGAAAACCTGAGCATCCTCAGACTGGGATTGTTGGAGGTGAGAAATTGCTGTTAAGAGCCTTCCAGATAAAGAGGGTATTGGACAAGATTTGGGTGTTCAACACTTCTTTCCCTGGTAGAGCTGTAGCTTTTTTTTTTTTTTTTTTTAAGCTTAAGGTAGAAACTGTTGCAAACTTGACTACCAGCATTGGGTTAGTGGTCAAATGGTATCTTCAGTGCTGGAGAAATCCTAGATGCCCAGTAGTCTGGGTACCTATAATTCTGATGCTGGGCCCTAAGAAGTTAAAAATCTGTTTCTAATTTAAGTAAACTGAGCAAGTAATGCACCCTTGGTTTGCTCCATATAAAGAACAGCAATGCAAATCTTACAAAACCTACGCCTGAAAGCTTCATGAACACTTCTGACGGTACCTTCTGCTTTAGTTCTAAATTGTGATCTCTGCAAAGTCAAGGACCATAAACTTGAGAGCCATCTGTGAGGGGCTGAACGTGTTCATGGCAAGAAATGCTGAACATAGTTGGTTGTGGATGGTAATTTCCTCTGACTCCCTGCTGATTGAGGATTAAAATCTTTCTTTATTGAATCTCTCAAGATTGTGTGTGAGTGTGTGTGTGTTTTCAAGTGGTGACATAGCAACAAAGTATGTTTCAGTGATGGTCAAGCATAACAAGAACAAGCGTGGATGATAAAGCATAAAACTTTATAACAAACATTTCCGGTTAGGTAATAGACGTTAAAACACACCAAAATAAAATATTGTTTAATTGGGGTTTAAAACTTGTGCATTTGGTATTCCTCAGATGTTGTCATTAAAACATAAATTTTTAAAGTTAAAACATAAGGTTCCTCCACTCATCAGTACTTCTTAGGTTGGCCACTTACGCAGCACCAAAAAGGGGGACAAAGGAAGACATAGGCTTGCACAAAATCCTCGTGTTAATTTATATGTATAGAAATGCAAATTTAGAAATCGAGCCAATGTGGTGTAGTGGTTAGAATGTTGGATTGGGATTGGGGAGACCCAGGTTCATGTCCCCACTCGGCCATGAAGCTCACTGGCTGACTTTGGGCCAGTCGCTGACTCTCAGCCTAACCCATAGGGTTGTTGTGAAGATAGAATGGAGAGGAAGAGGATCATATACTCCGCCTTGGGCCCCTTGGATGAAAAGGCAGGATATAAATGTAACAAACAAACAAATACTGTAATTTAGATATATTGACTAAATGACTGTGCCTGCTCAGTCTTGTTGTCCAGGTATTATTTGTTGATGGGCAACTTCAACGTCCCTGCTCTCCTTTCTTTATTGTTCTTTATCTTTCAACCTGACTTGGACTGGGCAGCCCTTCAAACAGAGAACACCTTCAAACAGAGGACTGTTCTCTGTAAAGTTGAACACATGACTACCCTATTTCTCCTAATCTTTATATGCAGCATGTAAATATTGGGCAATAGTAGCTGGAGCTGAATAAAGCTCCACAGAGGACCTACTTTGACCACCAGGAGCTTAACTAAATCCAGCTTGACATACTAGGCAGAAATTGAACCAAACCAGATCATTCAGCAATCCAGGTTTTGTTAGAACCCATCAGAGGTCAATGATTATATATATCAGTGTCTTTAGACTTACCAAAAAAAAAAAAAAAGCCTTCCTGTGTGTTACTAAGGCTGCAATCCCATCATGGGTCTAATTCTGAGTAGGTATGTGTAGGATTGCACTGTAAGGCAAAACATTTGGTCAAATGTAGGGCAGACTGCCAGGCAAGTGTCTCTGTAGGTCAGAGAAGCTTGTTACAACCTTCAGGCCATGGTTCTCCAATATTGAGAATGACAGTTGCGAAGAGAGCAGCTTCCTGATTCTGTTCCCTTATCATGTGTGTGTGTCTATGTGTAATTTTGGACTAGTCCATTAACATGCTCAATGCATGCAAATATTCATGAATAAAAGTTCAGCCGTCTATTCATTATATGTGCAGATCCTAACATAGGGGAAAATAGGCCAGTGCCAAACACAAGCAAAAAAGGGGGGCAAAGCCTAAAAATGGGACTGAAAAAATATGAATTTTATAAAATAGTAAAATGCTCAATACATATTTGGTAAAGGAGGGCTTTTAAGACTTTGCTCTCACTCCTCTCTCTTTTTCTACCAAATCCTAAACATAGACAAACACAAAGGGCATAATTCAGCTGAAGTTAAACACTTTTGACTCCCATGGATTTCAAAGGGAGTTTTATGCAATTGCTAAAATCTCTCTCCCATTGAAGTAAAGGCAATTTAAAAGTGTTTAGCTTTGGCTGGATTGTTCCCAAAGATTTTTTGTTTATAATTAATGGAAGTCTAAAAGGGTACACTGATCCAGTTATTCCCTTTTCTTCAGCACAAAAAAGTTTTCCAAAGAGAATCCAGTAATAGATTTATTGTGAACAGAGTCCCTCTGCCCTCTTGAACTTAATCCTGATTGTCTGTCTGCGTTAGTCATTTGTGGGCTCTGGCTACCACTTTCCAATCAAAGATGAATTTTCCTGTTTTTGTTAACCCTATTAGATCATTTTAAAGGAGCTTGGATTTTTGCAGCCGTTGTTATATGTATTCATATTTTCTGTCCTAATAGTTGAACATTTTATTCAGAAGTGTTATGGGTAGAAACCATAGTAACACAGTTAATGTTACATCACTGTGGCGTGCAAAAACAGTGTCCTCTCATCCTTCCTCTAACAAGCTATTTAGCATTTGCAATCTGCTGCAATGGATTGCAACCCCACCCTGCCTGCTGCTTCTCATCCCTTGAAAATGCCTGAAGTACCGGAGCTGGGAAAAGCCATGTGCACAGCCCTCCTAGATGTTTTTATATGCTTATGTTTCTGATTGGGGCCAGTGAGTGTACCACCACCACTGCTGTAAAACACTTATACTGGACTGGTAACATTTTAAGTATTTCAGGGGATGCAAATGAGAATGGAGGCTGCAAATGAGATTGTAGGAAAGGTGTTTCCCTGACACTTACTTGGTACTTTATCAAGCTAGCATGGAAGGTCCACAGTGATTAAATCCTGCATCCCCTAGCTGAGATAACCTCATGATATGGGTAAGGATAAGGGTCTGTATCCCTTTCCCCTTTAATGTTTCTCCCTTCTGCAGACCGTACCGACCCCCCGCCAGCAATACTACATCTATGGTGGGCCCACAGGCACCTTCCTTCTAGCCTGGTTCTGTGTGGTGATGGCCACCAACTTGGATGGCGTTAAAAGGGTATTAGGTAAATTCATGTAGGATAAGGCTATCAACAGCTACTAGTCCTGGTGACTACCTCCAGTATCAGAAGCAGTATGCCTCTGAATACCAGTTGGTAGGTAACACGAGCAGGAGGGTGCTATTGTGCTTATGTCCTGCTTGTGGGCTTCCCATAGGCATCTGGTTGACCACTGTGGGAACAGAATGTTTGACTGGGTAAGCCTTTGGTCTGATCCACCAGGGCTCTTACATTCTGAGGCAGGTCCTTCCTATCCGTTCCACTCACCACGTACTTGCTTTCACCAAGGAATTACTAGTGTGAGTGCTATCCTTTGTCTGACTTGGCAATTGCAAGGTTCTATACAAGCCAATATTGTATAGATGTCAACTGTATCAAAGTTTCTATGATGCATGATTGCTGGAGCTGTCATGGCTGAAATCTGTCAGCTACTGGTTCTCGCATTTCATTTTCATGGCTCCCATGAATGCAGCTGTGAGGATGGTACTCATACAGAATATGTTGTCCCACCTAAGTAGAATTTGTATCATGATTTACCATATTCTGAGAGAGGGGCAGTAGCGAAAACCCTTATCTGACTCTTATTTGGGAACTTTCCAGATTTCACTTAATATAATGATGTTAATTAAGCTTAAAGACTTCAAAAATCCTAAACCCTAGAGGAGTGTGGGTTTATAATTCAATATGTAAGGAATTTAAAGAAGGGTAGCTACTAAAGGTTGTTGCTAGATTAATGAAGATAGCATTTTATGTTAATGGAATTGCTTCAGGCAGATGGAGGCCAACAAACAGTGAAATAAGGAGCTTGAATGTTTTGGCAGCTTGCATTTTGAGCTATGCAAATAAGTGGTTTGACATAAGCGCTATCTCAGTTCATCAGATTATTGCCTTCCTGCATATTCATTGCTGTGTTTTTCTAGAGCCATAGAATTATAGGTTTAGTAAGATAGCATCCTCTAAACATTGCCATGACGCTCAATTCACTAGACTCAAGTCTGTCCAAGTACATGAATTCAGGGAGAGCAACATATAACTTGCCTAGCCCAACTTTCAAGGTTTTGATGAGTCCCGCCCTGATTTTGTGTGTCTTGCCAAGTTCTTGTATTGTACAACTTTCATGAAGCTGTGAGTAGTCTTGGTTGTAGTTTCATGCATTTTCCCATGATGCAGGGATCATGATAGTATTTTATCCTAATCTCCACTTCCATGCAACTACAGTTACTATGCGAGCCCCACTTCCACTAATTTCTGTCAGAGAAGGGAGATAGTGGAAGAAGAGTTTGAACTACGTAGACAGCCCTGTATGGGAGATAATGGGGGTGGGGGAAGAGATAATTTATCCACTTTTGAAATAATCCGTATAAGCTAAAATTTGACCAATATGATTTAATCAGATACATGAACATTATAATGATTAGATGAACCAAGATGTACCAGTGAAATAACCAAAGTGCCTGTAGTGAGGGGTTTTTTGGGTGTGTGTGTGTGTGTGAAGAAGGATGCAGCAGATAAAAGTAACTTCTAAAGACCAGGGAGCAGACATTATTCTTACTCCCCCCCCCCCCCACTCTCAGTGATCACCACTGCCCCCTGCAAGAGCCAGAAACTGTGGCCTGTCTGCCTGGGTGAGGAGAAGCTCTGTGCCTAGGGATGAAACATCAAGTGCTACCTGGCTGAGGAGGTGGAAATTATCTGCTGTGGAAACTTTAAAGAATAGCAGTTTTGATATCTAAAAACAGGCCCCCCACCATTTCAGACCAGTACCCCTAAACACCTCCATGCCTTGTAAGCCACCTTGGGTTCCTTGCGGGAAAAAAGGCAGGGTATAAGTATAATAAATAAATAAATATGCCTTCACTCAACCTCTTTCTTTCTTTTTTAACTGTTTGTGGTTTAATTTTCTCATTGTTGGTTGCCTTGAAGGCCTGTTGTCAAGCAGAATGAATGAATATATGTATAATAAGGGGACATAAATAGGTCCAGCTTTTATGTTTCTCTTTGCTCTTCTGTGTAAAAGAAAAACTTTACAGCAAAGAAACTGAATGAAATGAAAATTTCACAATTATTCAGTAACGGAGTTTAAAAGATGCCAAATTGCCACCGAGTGTAGCCCCTTGGCCAAAAGGGCAGACAACCGCTCACTTCCCCCCAAATACACAGATTGATCTGTAAAAACTAAGCCAACAATGTGCTGCGAATAGGGAGAAGGGCACGTTTGTGGAGAAAATAGCTCCAGGTTACTCAAAATTGAGCTAAGCCACACATAGGCTTGACAGTTCTAGGAGCATTGTTTATAGCAGGGGTGGAGAACGTGTGGCCCTCAAGATACTGTTGGGCTACAACTCCCATCAGCACTAGCCAGCATAACCAATGGTGAGAGATGATGGGAGCTTCAGTCCAACAACATTTGGAGGGCCACACGTTCCCCATCCCTGACTTATAGCATTAGATATCTAAGGAGCGGGCTCAGAAGCTGTTGGTGGATACCAAGGCCTTTTGAGGTACAGCTGGTAGCATGAGAGGGCCTTTTCTGTGGTAGCCCCCTGTATGTGGAACTCCCTACCCTAAGAACTTAGCTTACCATAATTTTTACTGGTGTTTCGCTGGTGCTTGAAGATGTTTCTCTTCCATCGAGCTTTTAATTCTATTGCTGTTGAAGTTTCTAAGTCTGTCTTATGCTATTTTTTGTCACTGTGTTACTTATTTTATGATTTTAATGATATGAAATAAAGTTTTTAAAATTTTCTTCATTGGGTTTGGTAAACTGTTTTGAGCGCATCCGCAAAGAGGGGAAAACTGGAGTAAAAGTCTGATGTAAATCAAATACGCCTGTAGCTGCATGCTAGGAATAACAAACAGGGTGATAGAAAGCTTGTAGTCTTATGAATTTATTTATTTATTTATTGCATTTTTATCCCACCCTTTAGCCAAAAAGGCTTCCAAGGTGGCTTACACAGATAAGAAATTACAGTCCCTGTCCGCAGGCTTACAATCTAAAAGACATGATACAAAAGGAAAGGGGATTGGGAGGGAGGAGGAAAAAAGCAAATTCAGGCACTAGAGTCTTAGTTGCAAAGTTCATCAGGTCATGGGCACAGTGGAAGGACTGCTGCTTCCTCTTCCTCTGATGCCCTCAGCGGTGACAGTTAGTAGCAGGAGGGAAGGAGGCTCTCAGCTGGAGCTGTATCCTGGCATAGATTTCATAGATTTCATAGATCATAGAGTTGGAAGGAGCCTACAAGGCTATCGAGTCTACCCCCTGCTCAATGCAGGAAACTAGAGGAGGGGTCTCCCATCCAAGTAATAACCAGGCTTGACCCTGGTTATTACTTTGCAACTAAGACTCTAGTGCCTGAATTTGCTTTTTTCCTCCTCCCTCCCAATCCCCTTTCCTTTTGTATCATGTCTTTTAGATTGTAAGCCTTAGCTTTCCACACTCAGACAAGCTGAGCCAGCGTGAGCCACAGGGCTGTGGAGGAGTGCCTGACTGCTGTTTCCTCTCCTGATGGCCTCAGCAGTATATTGATTCATAGATCATAGAGTTGGAAGGAGCCTACAAGGCTATCGAGTCTACCCCCTGCTCAATGCAGGAAACTAGAGGAGGGGTCTCCCATCCAAGTAATAACCAGGCTTGACCCTGCTTAGCTTTCCACACTCAGACAAGCTGAGCCAGCGTGAGCCACAGGGCTGTGGAGGAGTGCCTGACTGCTGTTTCCTCTCCTTCTGATGGCCTCAGCAGTATATTGATTCATAGATCATAGAGTTGGAAGGAGCCTACAAGGCTATCGAGTCCAACCCCCTGCTCAATGCAGGAAACTAGAGGAGGGGTCTCCCATCCAAGTAACAACCAGGCCTGACCCTGCTTAGCTTTCCATGCTCAGACAAGCTGAGCCAGCATAAGATGAAGTAAGTCAAGTCGAGCATAAGGGAGTGCAGGAGGGGGGCGTTGTTGCGACTCAGTCATGGAATGTGCCTATCCTGAAATTTCTGCTTAACTGAGTCGTGGCAGAGGAGTGGGGTGGGGGACTAGGTGGGAGAGAAGTGTGTGCCAGCTGCAAGCTGAAAGTATACTTAACCAGCTGCCCTGGCAATTTGATTGAAGGGCAGGTTATAAATCTTACTAAATAAATAAACCCATTTGTTTTGCTTAATGGAGGTTGGAAAGTTTGTCTCATGGGCATGGATAATTCATAACTATTCTGGCCTTAAAAATATGACGTTATGCTATTGATTCATCTCGCCTAGGACTGTCTGCTGACTGATGCGGGTTCTCCATGTCCTTTCCAAGCCTGCAACCCAAGATCCCTTTAGTGGTTGTTTGGATTCTGTACTACAGTCATGCCTTGGATTGAGAGCATAATTCGTTCCGGAAACGTGCTTGTAATCCAAAACACTCTTATATCAAAACGAAATCCCCCCCAAAAAATGTGTGCAGAGATTTTTAATTTAAGCCATACTACAGTACTTGTATTGCAAGACGTCGCTTGAATATCAAGTAAAAAAAAATTAAATAAATATTTAAAAATTTGCTTGTCTTGCAAAACGCTCTCAAACCAAGTTACTTGCAATCCAAGGTATTACTGTACTTCTTTTGTAGAGTGCACAGTTTGAGATAGTTTTAAATGGTGTGCTGTTTTATTTTTGTTTGTTTGTTATCTGTATTTATTTTCTGTAAGCCGCCTTAGAGATGCAGGATGCAAATGTTTTAAATAAATTAACTGGAGATGCCAGGAATTGAACCCAGTAAGTGCTCTACCACATCATGTTGATCCCTGTTGCTGAGTGTAAGGTTTCACTTTTTCCACAGAGGAGAAACATGTTTAAATCTGAGTCACAGTGAGTGGAAGTTTTAGGGTTTTTTAAAAAGTTGTTAATACACTGGGTTTGAGCTAAACCTTAGGTGGATAATAGCAGTAGCCTAATCACAGGTTTGGCACCTTAAAACATAAAGGCACACACACACAAAATGAATTTTCTTCAATCTGTTGCTTTTTTATTTGGAAACATTATGGGTTGGATCCACACTTGCCCTCCAGAACAGCAAGGGAGGTGCTGTGGACTGAAGGCCAAATCTGAAAATTACCACCTGACCCCTTTCCTCCAGAAAGGAAAAGGAGCTTCTACTGGATCCCAGTTCCCTCTGCAAACAGAAGGAGCCCTTCCATTTTCAGAGGGACAAGTCTAGATCCAACCATATGAATGTGAATTGTTAGTGAACCTTTCCAAGGTGTTGCCGAATGGGATGATACATCAATAATAGCTATATACCACTGTTCCGAAGTGATTCATATATTATTTCAGGAATTATTTCAGTATTATTTCAGTAAAGACATTTTCCCTCTATCTCTCATAATACTAGAACCTGGGGTCATCCCATGAAGCTGATTGGTGGGAGATTCAGGACAGATAAAAGGAAGTACTTCACACAGTACATAGTTAAACTATGGAATTCACTTCCACAAGATGTAATGATGGCTGCCAATTTGGAGGGCTTTAAAATGGGATTGGACAAATTCATGGAGGAGAAGGCTTTCCATGGCTACTAGTCCTGATTGGCTATATGCTTCTTCCAGTATCAGAGGCAGTACGCTTATATACTCCAAGTGCTGGGGAACATGGGTGGGAAGGTGCCGTTGCACTCATGTCCTGCTTGTGGGATCGTGTGGGCAGCTGGCTGGCCACTTTGTGAACAGAATGTTGGACTAGATCAGGGGTCTGCAACCTTTAAGACAAAAAGAGCCACTTGGACCCGTTTCCGAAGAAAAAAAAAACTGGGAGCCGCAAAACCATCAGAGGGCCCCATAGCAAAATTTGCAAAATAATCTGCCCCCTCACATAAAGTAATAATGCCCCATCCTGTGCCCCACATATAAAATGTAATAATTTCCCCTACCTATGCACCCAACATAATCCACCAGCAAGAGCTGGTGGATTATGTTGGGTGCATAGGTAGGGGAAATTATCAGCTGACGGATGATGGGGGTGTTGCTGGTGGATGATGGGATGCCACCAGCAACATCCCCCCCCCAAGCAGTAGCATCCCGTCATCAGCACCATCCAGCAGTAGCACCCTCATCATCCACCAGAAACACCCTCCATGTGGTAATAGCACCCCTCATCATCCATCAGCAGGATTTGCTGGTGGATGATGGGGGTGCTACTGCTGGGGGGAGGGTGTTGCTGGTGGATGATGAGGGTGCTACTCAGGCCTGTCTTTAATGTGGGGCAAAAGGGGCAGCTGCAACAGCTGGAGGCACCCTGATTGGGAAACAGAGCACTTCCCCCTACCCTGGGGCTCTTTAGCTGTTGCACAACTACAACTCCCAGCATGCCCGGATAGCCAAAGGCTGTCCGGGCATGCTGGGAGTTGTAGTTTTGCAACAGCTGGAGGCACTCTGATTGTAATCCCCCCCCAGCCAATTTAATTCTCCCTGATCCATTTGTGCCCTGATTAGAGGGGGGGGGGAAGAATCTCAATGAAAATACCACAAGGGGATCAGGGGGGTTCAATCCTGGGCCGGCCATACATTTACCAAATTACCCCCGGTGGCTCCCCCGCCCACAGCCACTCATGAAAATCTCTCCCCCCGAGTCCCCCGGCCCCTCATGATACCCCGGTCCCGACCCACTCCTTCATTTTGGCACCCGCTCCCATCCCCGCAGCGATATTGTAATTTGTGTTTTATTCTTCTTTATAACCTGTTTTGGATTGTTTTTAAGAAATGCAGGGTTAAAAAAGCAGTTAATAAATAAATAAATTTATGGAGATATTATTTTGTTCTATTGCTATTAGTTTTCCAATAATTTGTACATGAATCTTTTCCCCCTTGTTTTCTGATAACTATTACTGTTTTCACGCAGGCCTACCTGCCTCCTCGCCTGCTTGTGCTCTCCGCGGCGAGCCGGCCGCGCTGGTCCCTCGACACGCTGGACCCCGCGCTATGTTTTTGGCGGGGGGGGGAACTTTGGCGCGTGCAGGAGCCCTCCTCTCTTCTGCCGCTCACCCGCTCGCGTCCCTGCTGCCCGGGGGGGGGGGGTGCTGCCGCCGCGCCAAAGTTCCCCCGCCCCGCCAAAGTTCCCCCGCCAAAATCATAGCGCGGGGGTCCAGCGCGCCGAAGCAGCTGGATGTGACGCGGCGGCGGCTTCAGCGGCTCCGGCATTGACTCCAGTGGTGGCGGCGGCGGCGGCAGCTAGAGCGGCGCGGAGAATGCTCCGCGCCGCTCAGAAGAGCGAAATCGGGCTGCCCCCCGCCAACAGAATCAGGCCATATGTGAGGCGGCGGCAAAGTTTTTTGCGGAGCAGGCAGCCTTGTCCTGCTCTCCTCTCTTCCGCTGCCTGCCTGCTCGAGTCCCTGCTTCCGGGGGGGGGGGTGCCGCTGCCGCTGCCAAGTTTTTTTCCCTGCAGGACCCCTCCTCCTGTCTTCCACTGGACCGGTTGGAGGCACGCAGAGGAAGGTAGGGGGGGAAATATTTGGTTTTTTTCCCCAGCATTCCAGCGGAGTCTCAGACCGGAGCGGAGCCGCGGCAAAGGTTTGAAAGAGCCGCATGCGGCTCCGGAGCCGCGGGTTGCAGACCCCTGGACTAGATGGACCCTTGGTCTGATCCAGCATGGCTCTTCTTATCTGAAAACACCTCTTTCCAGAATCTGGTTCCAGTCTAGTAGAGGTTACTGTTTCTAGATGGTCACACTTATGAAAGTAGGCAGCAGCTGAGATTTCATAGGTCTTCTGGCCTTATAGAAATTGTGTGGGGTTTCCTTCAGTTCTTTGGAGGGAGAAAAAATGGTATCATTCATTTCTTGCTTGAATTGCAAGCCTTCTTTGGTTTTGAAAAAATAAGCGTACAGTACAATTATGCCCAAATTATGTCTAGAAGAACATTATGTCCAAAAGCTTTATTGAAATAGTTGCCTTGATCTAGGGCTGTAATACTGCCATTTTATCTGTTTATCTCTGTTTTTAATCAGTAGTGCATGAAGTTCTTGTTAAAGTTTTGTTGCCACTCCTTTCTCTTTGGATTGTCACCAGCTAACAAGATTATACCAAGCACTTGTCTGGCTTGCTTGATTTTTGCCTCTTCTTCAAATCAGGGAGTTCTGACTTCTTAGCCCTTCACTCACCAAGTTTGGGTTTTTTGCCCTGGCTTGATCATTGTGCCCAATTTACAGAATTCAATGGGCAGGCTAAAGATCATGTTTTAAAATTGATTTGAGTGCTGAACTAGAGAACACTGAGGAGCGGTTTATATGCAATAAAAGTTTAAACTCTTGGAAGAGTAAGCTTACATAAGAACATAAGAGCCATGCTGGATCAGACCGAGGGTCCATCTAGTAGTCCATCATTCTGTTCACACAGTGACCAACCAGCTGCCCACAGAATCCCACAAGCAGGACATGAGTGCAACAGCATTCTCACACCCATGCTCCCCAGCAACTGGTGTACATAGGCATATTGCCTCTGATACTGGAAATTAAGAAAGCTGTAAATAGATGGGCAGGCCCTGCCCCTTAGCAGTTTATTATTATTTTTTATGGCGGCAAAGCTCAGCTGCAAAACACCATCTAGATCAGGGCTCTCCAACCTTGGGTCCCCAGATGTTGCTGGACTACAGCTCCCAGAATCCCTTGCCACTAGCCATGCTGGCTGGGTATGCTGGGAGCTGTAGGCCAGCAACATCTGGAGACCCAAGGTTGGAGAGCCCTGATCTAGATCACTGTTTTATATAAAGCCCCAGATTTCTTCTCCAGTTAAATGATCCCACATAGCACATGCTGGGAAATATATTTGCCCGTGATTGGAATACTACTTACAGTTGCAGTGGATCACAATGGGTTAGATGGGATCCTGGGTTGACTGAGTATAATGAAAAGGCAGCAAAACCAAAGGTAGGCTTATTGTCAAAATGATATCTACATTTCTCAAACATAAATGTTCTTTCTCAGATAAAAAGTTTGAAAGCCACTGCACTAGTCCACCAGGTTCTCCTAGAGTGTCGGAGGCCAGCAAGTTTGGGGTAAGCCCCGCCTTTGGGGCTGGGAAGGCAGACTTTGATCTGAGCTTCCCGGAGGAGGTGTGGCCTCCCCCAGGAAACCCCAGTTTTGTTTCCTGCCTCGGGAAGGAGGCAGACACTTCGCGAAAGTGCGAAAAGAAAGAAAGAAAAGAAAAAAGAAGAAAGAAACTTCTAAGAAGACCGGGACGGTAGGAAAGGCCCATGCTACCACCCTGAGTGGAGAGGCAGACGGCCTGACCTGGGACAACCCCCCCATCCATGGCGGGAACATCCTAACCGTCCCGGGAGGGCCCCGGCGGTCCTGAGCCCACCCTAGGGGGGGAAGGGATTAGAGTCCCAGGCATCTCGGCCCTTCCTCCCCCCCTCCCCTCTACAACGAGGGAGCCAGGGTAAAAGCTCCCCCCTTCCCCCCGCCCAGCGGCGGCGTCCCCAGCCTAGCTGAGGTTGCCGGGCGCGAGCTGACTCGCGCCCGCCGCTGAAGCCACGTGGCCCCACCCACGCAGGTGACGGGAGCACTGGCTTGGCCCCGGCGCAGCCACCGCCTCCACTCCAGCGCGGCTGCCGCCATTCGCTGCGCTGCCCCAACCACGGAGGCATAGGGAGCGCTGGCTTGGCCCTGGGGCGAGCGCCATGGCAATGCCCCCCCCATTTTCTCGGGGGGCAGTCTGGCGGCAAGCACGGTCCTCTGACCGCTGCCGCCGCATCGCCCGTGCCCACTACGGCTCGAGAGGGCTGGCCGGGCCTTGAGCCAGCAGCCGCACGATAAGGCAGCCGGCACACCGAGCGGACCCAGGACCGCGCCGAGGCGCCCGAGGCGCACCAGGGCCAGCACCGCGCCGCCTCAGCGGGCGCGGTGGCGGAGCACTGACCAGGCCCTCTCCCTGCAGCCACCGCAGCAGGCACGTCCCCTGGCTGCACCAGGGCTGGCGCCACACCACCTCCGGCGGTGGCGGGGGCACCGAGGACCCCCCCTCCTTCCGACAAGCCCACGTGGGCAGCTACAGGGGGCAGCCAGCTTGGAGACCGACCGCCATCCGGGGCCGCCCACGCGGTAGCAGCTGGGCTCCAGCTGAAAGGCGGGTGAGCGCGCAAGCAGCGCAAGCAGGTGGCTCCAGCCAGGCCGAGCATTAGGGTGAGGAGGGACCCCTCCTCCAGCCAGGCGCCTGCGTTAACACGGGCGTGCCGGTCTGGCCCTCCCGTTGGCAGCCAACGCCACACTGCCCCTGCTTGCCACGGCGGCCCGCACCCCCCAGTGGCGCGCCCGCGCGTGGCAGGCAACAACCACCTGTGGCCGACGGGGACCATCGGCGGCCGTCGCCGCGCCGCCTCTGCCCACCGTGGCACAGGAAGGCCAGCCTGGCATACCGCCAGCAGCCTTCGCTGCACCGCCCCCTGCCCAGCGGGGCAGATGGGCAGCAGCCGCACGTACCCTGCCGGGGCCTGATTGCCCTGCGTCTCCGTCAGTCCGGACAGCCAGCCCACGTGGACGGCTACACGGGCGGTCATGTTGGAGGGGGCCCCCCAGAGCCGCTCGTGCACGCGGTCACTGTTGGCCTTCAGCAGGGTGTGCGCACACACATGAGCTGGCGGGCGCATAGACCCTGCTCGCAGCCTCATCCTAAGTGATCCCATACAGGCCTGTGACTCACGCTGATCAGTGCCCTTGGTAGAAGACCACTTGGAAACCCTATGGCCTTGTTCACATGGAATACTGTATGATGGATTAGTGTAAGTTGTGAACACAGCCTGTATGTGCTGCCTTGAGTTCTGTGAAAGAAAAGTGGGATGTAAATTAACTGCCTTGGATGTCTGTCTTCTTATTCTGGAGAGGTCAACAGGCAGATTCTTGGAATCTAGAGGTCTTCTTCAGCTGACCTCTGGAAGGCTGAGTAACTGAGTGGTCAACAGTACTGGATTGCATGCCTTGATAACAAATGAGATGTCCCCTCTTAAAAGGAAAAATATGGCTGCATTTTTCAAACTGCATTTTTTGGAGAGGAAATATTTTAAAAGCAATTTCTAAAGTTGTACCTCAGAGGGCAGTTTCAGTTGCTAGCGCAACAGGAAGGTAGCAGTTGCAGAAGCAAGTGAAAAGAGCATTCTGGAATGGGGCCAGTCATCAGAGCTCTCATAGAATCATAGAATCATAGAAAAGTAGAGTTGGAAGGGGCCTACAAGGCCATCGAGTCCAACCCCCTGCTCAATGCAGGAATCCAGGTCAAAGCATCTCTGACAGATGTCTGTCCAGCTGCACCTTGAATGCCTCCAGACTGGGAGAGCCCACCACCTCCCTAGGTAGTTGATTCCATTGTCTTATTGCTCTGACAGTCAGGAAATTTTTCCTGATGTTTAGGTGGAATCTAGGTTCCTGTAACTTGAGCCCATTATTCCGTGTCCTGCAAACTGGGATGAACGAGAAGAGATCTTTGCCCTCCTCTGTGTGACATCCCTTCAAATACTGGAAGAGTGCGATCATATCTCCCTCAGTCTCCTCTTCTGAAGGCTAAACATGCCCAGTTCTTTCAGTCTCTCCTCATAGGGCCTTGTTTCCAGTCCCTTTATCATCCTTGTTTGCCCTCC
>JAHFWL010001089.1:0-56769 GCA_021292165.1 Shinisaurus crocodilurus
TGTATGTATGTTTTTGTTTTACAGTGTTGTATGTAGTGTATAATAACTAAAAAAATAAAAATGAAAGTGTTATATAGGGCAAAATGATTTTAAGGCTGAAACTGATATCAACAAGGAGGTTGCTGAAGGGAAGGTGGTAGCTCTTGGCAGAAGGTAGACAGAAGGGAACATGTTAAAAGAAATTATAATGGAAGGAAGAAGGCAAGAGCCTAGGCCTGTTGGGGAAGGAGTTGGGTTTTGGCTTCATGTAGCAACTAGATTGTGTGGCAGAGGAAAGGGTGATCATGTGCAATCTGGAAATTTGAGCTTTCAGATGCCTTTCCCCCAGTATCAGTGGTTCTTTGTCACATGAGAGATAGGAGGAGATTGGGTTCCTTCTGCCCTCTTGTATCTACCTCTGCAGAGCTTGGTGACTCAAGTCCATTACTGCTCTTGCCTTTCCTAACATGTGCATTTGCACAGCAGTCACTGTGCTGTATGTCTTTCTTAGCACAAATAAGTCCAGACTCTGATCTTTAGAAACATGATCTTGGTGGCCTTTTGACTCAATCATAGCTCATTGCAACAGTACAAGAAACAATTTCAACTTGTGTTGTTTCTCTATGTTCATTCCCCCCCCCCCCCAGTTCCTCGTCTGTCTGTTGTTAAAGAGATGGTCAAACGTCTGCAGGAGCTCCGCCATACTGAGCAGGTGCAAAGAGCTTATGCTCTTAACTGTGGAGAAGGGGCTACTGTCAGTTATGAGATTCAGATCCGTGTGTTGAGGGAATTTGGACTTTCTGATTCCGCTGCTGAGCTCTTGCAGGTATGAAGCATCAACAGTAAAGGTAGCAGGCACTTAACTTTCCCCCCAATTGGCTGGTGATTTTATTTTTTAATCTGCTTGAAAACAGGATGTACATTCATACATACATGTAAGCACCTTGTAAGATGAAGTACAACAGTTTTTGAGTGGCTAGTGAATTCATTGCTGGAGGAAGGATTAATAAGAACGTTAAGGGAGCATCGCACCTATATTTTTAGGCAAGGTTATAGAGGATATGCTGTATAGAAGGAATGCATCAGATTTCCTCATATCTAACTGAACAGCAGTTCAGAACTCCTTTTTGCTGCTCTATTCTGAATGTTCCTACAGAAAAATAAACTCACCTGAAAACATACCAGTAAAGAAATAATAATAATTAATAATAATGCATTAACAATAAACTGCTTTTTAAAGCTTTTGAACTAAAAACCCACGCAAAGAAAACAATCTTAATAAGCCTAGTCTAAAAAGCTCACAGTGTTACTCCAACATTTTTTTCTTAACCTGCCAAACAGAAAATGTGCTTCTGGAGAAAAAAAACAAGCAAAAACTTTTTTCTTTTCTAATCAAGAAAGGAAAGTACTGTTTTTAAAGAAACAAATAAGAATTGTAAAATACTTCCTTTATTCCACAGAGAGAGCCACCCAGTGGTTGCCTATAAAATAAGAATGTGTATAAATAGTTTTTATGCTGTTAAAAAAATTAAACAGGAATACATCCTCAGGCACTTAGCCTGATATTCTAAAAACATGGCACCTGATTTTTTGTGTATGTTTGTTTGCAAAATAATTGTAGCACAAAACTGCCATTCCCATATTGTTGAAATGGAAGTGTAGCTAGGAATTTATCTATATTTGTAGAAGAGTTGACTGCTCTTTAGGGTGCCTTCCTTAACTTCTCATGTAGGTGAAACACAGACTGAATGCTAGGACTTCATAAAAGCAGATCTAACCATCACCCAGAGGTGGGGCATATATTGCAGAAGGAGACCTAGGCAAACAATTCCCAGGCCTTGCAGCAGAGGTTCATATGAATTTTCCCACTTCTTCTGTGTTCTGTCTTTCTGTTGCAGAATCCTCACAAGTTCTTTCCTGATGAGCACTTTGGGGATGAAAGCCCGCTTTTGACCCTGAGACAGTCAGGGCGGTGCCGTGTGAACAGCACGCCACTGCAGAAACCATGTTTACAGAACTCGACTCTTTTGTGGCCTTCCATCCACCGCTGCCCCCTCCTCCTCCTCCTTACCATCCGCCAGCTACTCCGATTCACAGTCAGTTCAAAGTCGGGTGGAAGCAAAGGGCACAGAGCCAGCATCCCTCACGTTCCTTTTCTTACCCCTGTAACCATTCACTGTTTCATGCCAGAGCGGCGCCTAAAGCTGCCCGCCCATCTACTTATCTGGTGTCAAAGCCACGCCTCCCGATTGCACTAACACGACAGGACTGGGAAGACAAACCGTTGCAGCAGCAGCAGCTGTGATGGCTGCTGAAAAACAAGTGGTAAGTATGCTGTATATGTATAGACACGTTATGCACACTCCAAATGTGTGGATATTAAGATAGAGCAGGGGTGGGCAGAAAGTAGATCTCCTGACCATTGGCTATGCTGGCAAGGGCTTCTGAGTGTTGAAGTCCAAAACCTCTTCTGCCTACCCCTGAAATCAGAGTGATGTAATCCTGGTGAAGAGAACAAGATTTGGCATTTACAAGAGCCATTTTGAACTTGCCAATGTAAAAATGTTTAGCCTTCAGTTTCCTTGCAGAGCAGCTGAGTCATGATCAGGTAGTATAGTTCTGGATTATTCCATAGTAGTCACACACAACCATTACGTAGCTTCCCTCTAGCCCTTGTGTATATCAAATTAGCCCAACAAGCCCCACTCGTTAGGTAGATTTTTCATGACATAACAGATTACCCTAATGACTTAATGGATGTACTCAGGCACCTGCTGAGCATGGTGCCAGGATGGCAAGAAGCACCGCAGGCTAAAATAAAGCAAATACTTGCATGGTAAGTACAACAAGTTCAAAGCAACCCTAAGTTTAAGCGGAGGTGAAGAGACACGAGCAAAGTAGGCAGAGAAATTAATTCTAGTTCTCCTTTATAGTACTTCTCCAAACCCCTTCAGTGTCAAATAAACTGACACCTGGGAAATAAACAAACAAAAAAAGTAGTAGAACAGAGAGAGTGGATTTAGTGGAGGCAGATTTTTTGCTATTGCTCTCGTTGATTCTATTCGGTTTTTTTAAGCTTTTGAAGCTAGCATAGATGGCAATCCAAGGTGCTTTCAGGATTTTTATTTCATGATCTTTCAAATCAGCTGTGTTCAGCTGAATAATTCATGCCAAGGTGCTAAAGAGATTGGGATAGGCTTAAAAAGAAAGTTCATGGTTTAATGTTTCAAAGCAAAAACCTATTCTTTATGTACAGGCCAGAGCTGCTGAGCTGGAGCTTTGAAAGCAAAGAAAATTCACTGTCCAATATAAACATATAAAACTGGCTTGTTCTATAAACATATAAAACCAGCTTGGTCCCTGTTATATAAGACACGCTGCAGACAACAATAAAAGCTGGCCTGGAACAAATTAGGAAGGATTTGGGTTATGTTAGCTAGGTGAATTTGGTAACTTTTGGGTGAATATCCTGATATAAACTTGAACACTGGAAGTTCAGTTAACAGTTCCTCTTCCATAATGGGAATAGGTCAAATCCACTTCCCCTCCATTATTTGCAGTTATTCTTTAGAAAGCTGTGTTCAAGTCTAGATGATTTCCTACTGCTAAATCCATATTGTTTGTTTGTCTGAGTAACAAGAAAAGTATTTTATTGAACAAAGCTGCACAAACTGCAGCTGCATGCTTGTGGTAGCTGGATTGAGATCCAGCAGCTATTAACTCATTTCAAAAAGGAAATTATCTGCCATTACATGTCTAGAACTTCTGAGAGTACTGGGAACCCTGTAGGTGGTGGCTTTATTTACAAAGCACCAATATTCTGATGTTTCACATCAGCAGAAAGTCTCATTTCTTTGGAAGTTTTCTTGAGATGGATTACTCTGATTGCTCAAGTCAAAGCAATTAAATTAAGTGATTTGGGGGTGGAGGTGGAATCAAGAGCTATCTGATGCTCAGAATTGTTTAAGTAGCTTGCCAGCATTTATTTGCAAAAAATATGCTTTGTTGACAGTGTTCAGAAGTGAAATACACTAAATGAACAGCAATATGAATGTTTGCTCAGTATCAGAAGGGCTGACACTTCATTTCTTATTAAACTACATCATTGTCTAAGGGTGCAATCCTTTGGCCCTCTGATCTTGCTGGAGGGGTGGGGGGCAATAGGATTATTCGGAGTCCCAGCTCCAAGGTCCTGTGAGCTTGGAGCTGGGTCTCTGAACACCGAGCCCCTGCCCCCCCCCCTCACAGCCAACACGGAAAGAACCACACTGACTGCCTCCCTGAGGTCGCAAACTGGCCTCGGAGAGGAGGAAAATGAGTGTTTTTGGGGGGCAGGGAGGGGAGGAGGCTGGGAGGAAGCTTACGCTGTATACAAACAGCACCCCAGCCGCCTTCCCTCCCCCTTCAAAGAGCTTCATCTAGAGGGCCAAAAACGGCTGTCTAGATGAAATGCAGGGCGCAAGGCACAGCGGCGACAAAGCAAAGGTCGCCACTGCTGTGCCTCGCACCGTGCATTGGATGCACGTAAGCCTCCAACTTCAGAGGTTTATGTGCATTGAAGGCGGGGGTGATAGGATTGCACTTTAACTCTCCAATAATGTTGAAGAATTCCTTATCGTAGCTACTTCTCATAATCTGACTATTGAGTTAGTAATCCAGTATGAGTCCGAGTGCATCTCTACAGGAGGGTCTGTGCAACAAATTGCACATATGAAAGCATTCTCCCTGATACCCTGCTTTCTCCAGTAATAATATAAGGGTTTGTATATTACATGGGCCAATTGCAAATATACTGCATGAAGTTAAGTTATTCTAATTTTGAGATTTTGGACCACTCCACTTAAGTGATTTCCTACAATGTCACTATCTCTAGGTTGGTTGACATCATTTTTGATCTTAGCTATTTTGCTGACCCAATCTGAATGTCTAAAAGAATTGGTTTAGGAAGCTAATCTTTATGGTAGTCTACTCTAAAGCACTATAAGCTCTAAGTGTGGAATATTAGATGCACTCCTGTTGCCAGTGCCCATCTACTTACACTGAGACAAACAAATTGTGTTACTTAAAAAAAAAAAAAAGGAAAGTTCCAGGGTGTTAGTTGTGGCCTGTTGTAATCTTGCACTTTTGGAGGCTAAAGTAGTTTGAGGGGTGGGGAGGTAAGATCTTGTGCTTGTACCTAGAACATAAAGGAGTAAATAGGTCAAGTTGAAATGGCTGTTCTCTTTTTCCAGGGTACTCAACCTGTGCTCAATGAGCTGATGCCAGATATTGCTATGGGTGTGTCGACAATGTCTCTCAAAGACAGGAGGCTGCCAGAGCTGACTGTTGACACAGAACTGAGCCAGCCTGTTTTGGAGGTTGGGCCAGGACCACCTCAACACCTTTCATGCATTCAGACAAGGCACATACACAGTTCCAGGAAAAAACATTCAGTTGAACAAAAACTGGATACTAGGGAGAATCAACAGGAATATCCCGATTTGTATGACTTCTCCAGTGCTGCATGCAGACCTTCTACTCCTGCCCCTGGCAGGCACACTCCTTCACCTTCTCAAGGCATCTATTTTGGCCCAGATTTGTATAGCCACAATAAAGCATCGCCCAGTGGCTTAAAGGCGACCCACTTAACTAATCACATCTCTCCTAAAAAGCTAGAAGACTCTCGGAGAGAGTATGCACTTTCTCAAGAAGGGCATCCACACAGACAAAAGAATGAACCTCTACACCTCGATGTCTTAGAACAACCTCCCCAGCGGTTGGACTTGGCATTGGCTGCCCAAGAAAACACTGGGAATGCCCCAGTTCATGCAAGAGCACGAACAAATTAGAAACTGACTTGACCTATGGGCTAACCTCAAGCCGACCTTCTCTGCCCCCCGCGTACAGCTCAGAGATCCACGAAGAGCAATCCAGCCGGCGATTGGCAGACATTGAGCCCCTGGAGCATGAAGCACAGAGAAATGTAGATTTGGAAAGGGAAGAGGCAGTAAGCAGAGGAAGGAGGTCTCCAAGCAAACCAGACTTCCTGTACAAAAAATCTGCTCTCTGAAAACCACCTCCACTTCTTCTCTGTGCCTAAGAGTAGTGAAATATCCAGTCTTTGCCATCTTTCGCCTAACATTTGTTGGGCAAGATCATTTAAATGCCAGCCACTACATCATTTTTTAAAAAAATTTTTTGTATATACATGGCTTCAGTAGAGATGGCATGCTACCAGTTTATTTGGAATGCTGCTTCAGGGTTTGATCTGAACAGATTTTGTTAAGCCTCTTTTTAAAAAAAAATTAGTTGGCACCTTTGGGGGTGGGTGGGAAGGTAGCCTTTTGCACCTGTACATTAATTTTATTAGATTTTGTATTAGTATGTTAAACTTTTACTGTCATATTTTAAAGGACTGTATGTTGATACTCTTCTGGGTGGCTTTTTTTTTTTTTTTTAAGAAATCTTTCACCTCCTGGTTTCCTGTGTGCATTGGGTTGCACACTTGAGATGTATTTTCTTATAAGATGGTGACAATGTCTGTCTTTATTTTTGAATGACTATAGGAATTCCAAAGAACAGCACATTAAAAGCAACTGCTCTGGTTAGGTTTGAAGCCTTCCCGGTCTACCACTAGTGCAAGAATCCAGCCGAATTTGTATGCTCTGTTTACCAAGTCCATGGCAGCTGGCCTTCATATTGATGTAGCAAGTGCTCACTAATGTTTGTGGCTGGGATTTTCTGTGGAAGTGTGGAGTGCAACTCCTTTAAGGTTTCTTGAGATCTCCCTTTTTCTTTTTCAGAACATGGAACCTCTGAGAAGCACTTATTTAACCCCCTTGGTTAGAGTACATATAGTACTACTGCAAATTGTGACAGTATTGTAAAAACTCTCATCAAGTTTTCCTTTTATAAGAAGATGGGAAGGTTTCATACCAAGCCCAGGAGGGTGGGAAGATGCTGCTTAATATCTGACATTGGTGTTAATGCTCCATCTTGTTAGAGGAGGCTGCCTCTCCAATAGAGGCACTAAGAGGAATGCTGACTGCCTTCTGTGTTCTGCCTCTAATTAAGAAACTAAGGGCTGCGGTCTCAGTGATGTCATTGAGTGCTCCTTGACGCTATAAATCTCTTGCTTTGTGGACAGAAATCACATATTGAAGAATAACAGCTACGGCTGAAATACCTGTAAGAAATTTAGCACTTAATTTCTTAATCCCAACCTTTTGACTGTGTTTGTTGTGTTTTTGTTTTTAAAGATGGTGTGGACTCCATGGTTTTATGAACACAAAGTAGAGACACAGGGCTGATAGTTTGACATGTCTATTGCCACTAGCAATGGCCATTTCGGCAGTCAGCAGTTGCAAGTACTGGAAAAGTTCCAAAACCACTGTGTGGTAATTCATAATGAAGGTCCGACTTGATATGGTGGTCAACTCCAAAATAGCTCTTCCATCACCTTGAAGACCTCAGTCAGAAAATTAACTAAACCTTAAATCTGACTCTGTTTTGAGATACTTGACTCTGTTAAAATGTAACTTTGTTTCAATGTTTAATCACACCTTTTGTTCAACTCTAAAAAAAGAACTTCTTTTTGTCCTTGCCTCCAATCTCGAGGGGAAAAAACACTGTTAAAGAAAACATTCTGCAGCAGTGGTTGTGTGTGTGTGGTGTGTGTGTGAGAGAGAGAGAGAGAGGAGAGAGAGAGAGAGAGAGAGAATATGTTATCCAGAACTTTACATTACATTACTTTACTACACTTCAAGCATGGTGTTGCATCTTTACAAGGTAACGCCTCTCATCCTATCCCTTTCACAATACGTTTTGTGCGTATAGTTGAAGTCTGATTGCTCTAATGGTGGTTTAAAAACTTGGTGCCATTGGCCAACATCTGATTTGTGTTGTCCTGCTGGCGGGAAGGCAGGTTAGGCAGGTTGCAGTTTTAACCCCATTCAACAAGACTATAGCTCCATCAAACTTAATTCAGTGTTCTTTGAATCAGCTGTTTGGCTTCCCTTTAAGAAAAATCTCTCTCTTTGGCCACAAGTAAATATGGAAATCCACTATGTCATCTTGTCTAACACTTTTTAGCTGTCTCCCATGGTATAAGATAGCCTTCACCAAAGCAGTGCCCTCCAGATGGCTTGGGCAACTTTATCATCACTGACCATTGGCCATGTTGCCTGGGCTGATGGCAGTTGGAGGGCACCACGTTGGTGAAGACTGGCGTAGAAGTTGGAATGATTCTTTGATGTTGGCTTTGCCATGTAGAAAACTTAGGGTAGGGTTGTCTTTGTTCTAATAGTTCCCACATACTCATGCACACTGATTTTAAACCCACTCTCCCAAACAAGAGCCACAGAAAAGCCTATGTCCTATATTCTGGATTTCAAATGTTCTATTTCAAGTAGCTCATTTTGTCCATCCCTAAACAGAGCCAATTTACTTGGCAAGTTGGTAGTGAAATATGATAGGCTCTGTGCATGAGATTTGAGGGGTAAATTCTCAATCTCAATAGTGGCTATAGAGTTGGCTGAGGTAATCCATTGGGATTTAGTTTACATATGGTTTTTACTGTGGAATAGCTTTTAAATGCATGTTGGCTCCCAGAAAACAAAATTGCAGCTTTTGAAGTCAAGTAAATTGCCACTTCACAGCATAGGATGTTATAGATGAAAGACAATCCAGATAAGGGACAGCATTTTTGTAGTAGGCTTAAAGGCAATTGGGCCACTTAGACAATCTAAAACAAAACTTGCATTAAGTGGAAGGTAATGCAGAAATGCTTAGAGAGAAAAAGTGAGGCATCAAGATACTGGCTTCTGACTTTTTACCTCTAGGGCTTTAATTAAGCATAGTATTTTCTTCTAGTATGTGAATAGCACACTAACTGCTAGTAGTGCTCTTAAGGCACAGTCCTATGCATGTTTAGACAGAAAAAAGGCCTACAACTTGCAGCGTGCCCCAGCAGCATGGCTGCTGGAGCATGCTGGGAGTTGTAGGCCTTTTTTGTCTAAACATGCATAGGACGGTGTCCTTAGCTGTTAAACTTGATTCCTCTTCCCCAGCATCTGTATGTTGGGTTTGATCAGATCAGTGCCGCCTTGGCAGGACCACTAGGTAGCTCATTTACTAACTCTACATACAGGCTGTCATTCCATACTACTCTTGTGCTTCCATAAGAAAAGACATCTTTATTTGTCCTGTATTGATATCACTATGTGTAAACAGCATATGAGTAAGAGGCCAATTACAGACTAGCTTCTGTATCCATGGCCCAAAGAAGTGCAGCTATTTTGCCAAGGGCTAATTTGGCCTAAGGTCAAATTTATCAAACATGACTTGTACCATAATTGAAATTAATTTACATTCTGCTGGACAGATGATTTACTCAGAACTTCAATTACTCAGTCCTTTTGTCCTCCAAAAAGCAGGACCTGTGAAGCAACTAGGAAGTCCCAACTGTTCAATGCTGCAGTAATCAACAGCTATGCCGTGTGTTTGGTATGTTCAAGGCACAGTATGGTTTTAGCAGCTTAAAGAAATAATCCTTTGTTTGCATAAAGCACTTTTGATCAATTGTTGGAGATTCCAAGTATTCAGAACCATACAGCTGTGGCTTGAAAGAGAAATAATTGCTTATGGAACAATTGGTATACGATGAAAGACGTTGCAGTATGGAAACTGAAAACTATAATCTTGGCTAATTTTGCTGCGACAGTACAAAATCTTGTCCAAAACTGGTTTGGTATGCATCCTGCGAGGGAAAAATGTGTTCTAACCTCGGCTGGGATCCAAAGTGGTGTGTGCGCACAATGTGTTTCCATGTATATACAGTGTGTGTGTCTGATGTGTTACCACTAGAGGTGCAAAGGGCTGCTGCTCCTTGTCTGGTGAGGGGGCTTTTCAGGATATATTGGGAGCAGGCAGAAGGATGCTGTCAGGACAGAGAATCTGGAAAGCCTTCCCATGCGTAGGACTTTGGATCCTGGTCAATGTGTTTACAAATAAGTCTTCTAACAGAATACTATTGGAGCTACTTAAGTTATCCTGGTCCCATAAGGTTACAATAACTGGCGGTAAACATCTAGTATGTTTCATATTTTAATTCTTCTTTGATCTTCTTTTCTATGCCTTTAATAAGAGATAAATGAAAAGATTGGCCCTTCCCTGCTTATAATTTTTGTTTCAGGCAGGGAATATTAAAAAAAAACACGTTTTTCATCTCTTATGTAACTTATTTGAATGGGCTGCAGATGGCACTATTTTAGCTACTCCCAATGACTGTGTGTTTATATGGTGGAGGTTATGTGTGAATGTTGGGGGAAGCTGAAGAAAAAACATTTGGTATTCTATACTTGTATGTACTTTTGGAAGGTGTTAATTGTCCATGATGTTAACGTTCTTGTGCTGTTACTGTATAAAGTCAAGTGCTTCAATGCTAAAGGCTCAGAAATTTCTTAAACCAACTCATGTCCTATGCAAGATGTTTTTTTCTACAACCTGCATAACCATTACTTTGTAAAACTTGTTTACGCTTCAATTGTACATATTGGTTTTTTAAAAGAAAAATAGTATTTTATTTTAGGTACCTCTAGAATTGAATTCTAGTCTTGTGGTGATGCATTGTAAAACAATACATTTCTCTTTGAGTACCATTACAGTTGTAAAAAGGTTTTCACTGGTTCTATTTTTCTACTGTTGCTGAGAAGCATGTTAACACTGACTTTATCCTACAGTAGTTGGTATTTCAAATAAATGGCTTGTCTAGAAAAATGCATGTGTAAGTTTCTTTGATTTAATCACACCAAGGAACAACTATGTTCTACGTCTGTGGTGAAGCTAAATTATAGAAACCTTTTTTCCAAGAGCTAAAACCACATCTTAATTATCATCTACAACTGCCAACACCTTTCTCTCAAATAGTTCATTTCTTGCAATTTTTAATATCCCAACATGTTAATAAAATTCAAAAGCCACAGTAGGCAATACATTAGGAACAATTAAAATGTTGCAAAGTAATGAACCTCAAAGGAGGGGGGGGCGTAATTAAGTGAGAAAGGCTGGGTATGATGGAAAGTCCTGAAGTCTGCAGTTTCTAACCCAGTCTAAGACGGAGTGCAGGAGGTATTCCGCAGACTTAAAGACTGTGGTAAGTGCAACACAGATTTCAGGTTACACTAACTCCACATAACACTTCCCAGCTCTGTGAGCACAAAGAGGACCCCATTTTATCCTCACAACCCTGTGAGGTAGGTTAGGCTGAGAGCCAGTGTGGCATAGTGGTGAGTGTTGGACTGGGACTTGGGAGATCCGGGTTCTAGTCCCCATTTGGCCATGAAACTCACTGAGTGACTTTGGGCCAGTCACTGACTCTCAGTCTAACCTACCTCACAGGGTTGTTGTGAGGATAAAATGGAGAGGAAGATTATATAAGCCGCCTTGGGTTCCTTGGTATAAATATAATAAAGTATCAAGGTAAAAAAGTGAGTTAAGCATCTGTGTAAGATTAGGAACAGGTCGAGCAGAGCAGTCAACCCTTCTCCACGTTCTGCTAGTAGGTAATTTAGTTTTTCAGATTAACCAATTCAGCAGGGGTGTAGTGGTTATCTAGTTTATTGCACTGCATGTCACATCATGTATGACTTCATGCCTGCTGGGCAAGTTTATTCCCTTGTAGCTAAGGTTGCTGACCTGGAGAAGCTGAGAGGTTTATGGATGAGACCTTCAGGGACATGATAATGGCCTCTCATTCTCAAGGTAACAGCTCTTCTGCAGTCACAGAAAATGGAGGTCTTTTTGTGCTTCAATTTTTTGAAACATTTTATATATCTCCTTTGTTAACCCTCTGGAGGAAACATTCCCTTCTATAAGTTCTCTAGACAACACTTTCTTTTCAAATCCAGTGAGTTCCCTCTCATGCTCATTTCTCTTCTTCCATTTCTTAGTCCACTGATCTAATTGCATTAAATTTAACCACGAAATTCTACCTGGCCCAAACAATTTCTATTATTTGTTGTCTAGACTCAATTTTTCCCATCCAATCCATTGATTTGATAACCTTATTTAAAGATTAAAAGATAATCTTAAAATATGGGAAATGGAATTTGAGATATCAAATGCGGGGTGGAAAAATATTTGGGGCAGACGTATATTAAGAAATATGTCAGTAAAGATAAAAGAGAATTGTTTTAAAACTATTTGGAGATGGTATCTGACTCCAGTAAGATTAAATAAAATAGACAGTAATTGTGCTCCATTGTGTTGGGAGGGATTGTCAGGAACTTGGTACTTATGCTCATATGTGGTAGAGTTGTAAAAGTGTATTGGATTTTTGGAATAAATTTTTTGTAGAAATTTCAGAAATCATTGGCATTAATTTGGAGGTCTGTCCAAAATTAGCATTGTTATCAATAACGGAGAAACTTCTGTGCTCTCAAGAGATAAAGGAATTAATTGTAAGTTTGTTAACGGCAGGGAGATTACTGATAGCAAGGAAATGGAAAGTTCAACATCAGTATTTAATTATAGATTGGTATAAAGAGGTGTGGGATATTGCTTTAAATGATAAATTAACATGTAGTATTAAACGTAAAAAGGGTCAATTAAAGAAAAATAATTTTAAGGATATATGGGGACCATTTTTAGATTATGTTTTAGTAAAGGGAAATGGGAGTAAGCCATGTCACGATATGATGTATTTTTGGAATATAGATTAATAATGGATTATGTGGATAGAATTATTTTTTGGCCCCGGGGTGACGGGTGCACTTTGGAGTTTATGATTTGTAGGTTTATTTTATTTTTGTATGTGTGTTCATTTAAAAATATAAAATAAAAATTATTTAAAAAGAAAAGAAAATGGAGGTCTTGGGGAATGAAGCCTTCACTCCAAGAGGGAAAATGATCCCTTAGAAGGGACCCATTATTTGGAAGACCCTCACCTTCTCATGCCAAGGATATTCTTCTGGAGCTCATGGTATTGGGTGATTCAATAGGCAGCTGTGTAAACCACACGAGCCGATAGGTGTGTAAACCACACAATGAGCTTGTTTGCACATAATGCTACTTGGTTTATTTAACCCACTGGTTGTTGAATTCTGGGCTGTCATGATGTGTGAACCCAGCTGCACTAACAAACCATGACAAACAAACCAGAAAGAGAGTCCATGGTTTGTTTTTGGGGTGTTTAAACCATGGATTGGCATTATATGTGAATCCAGAATCTTGGGTTCTTTTGGCAGGCTCCAGAGGTGGTGGGCAAGAATGGTAAAAAAACAAACAGCTGTTTTACATGCCAGTGTTATGGTACCACAAAGGCATTTGGGATATAGGGAGGGAGCGAGACAAACAATCCAGGGATTGAGAAACCATTGTTTGTCCCAACAGCTGCCAAACCAACCCTGGGTAGGGCAATAAACCATGGGTTGGCATTCTGTAAGAACCAGGCCAGTGAATTGCCTGCCTGGTGCAAAAGCTATAATGCATTGTCTAAATAGCATGGTAGATAGTGCTGGGGTGGAGTCAGTAGTTGTAGTGCACACTGACACCAATGTTGTGGGGAAATGTACTAGTGAGTTCCTGGAAACCAAATTTAGGTTGCTAGGTAGGAGCTTGAAAGCCAGGACCTCTAAAGTAGCTTTCACTTAAATCCTACCTGTTCCACACCTAGGGCCTACTGGACAAGTGAAGCTGAGGAGTCTCAATGCATTAATGGGACAGTGTTGTAGGAAGGAGGAATTTTGATTTGTTAGGCACTAGGGAACATTTTGGGACGAGCCAGGCCTATACAAAATATGTAAGCGATAGTTGAACCAGAATAATGCCAAACTACTGGCATTTAATATCAAAAAGGTGGCAGGGCAGCTTTTAAACAGATACCTTGGGAAAGTGGATAGGACCTAGGGAGCATCCAGTTCAGTTGAATCACCCCCTATGACAGGTGTGGAGAACCTCTTTCAGCCCAAGGACTAAATTCAATTTTGGAGAAGCAATTGGGGGCCTCATTCCAGTGGCGGGCAGGACTGAAGCTGGAGGCAAAAGGGATGGGGCCAAAAATAAATATTTTTAACTTAAAAGTTCTTATTGCCAGTAACTATGCCTTAGGGGTGGTATTTCAACCTTTCACAATGGGCAGAGGAGGAATTTGCAAAAACCAGGAAACCACCAAATGATTGATAGTTGGGTTGGAAGGGGGTATGGCTATTTCAGGATTGGATTTGGCCCCCAGATCAGAGGTTCCCTTTTCCTGCCCTAGGACATGAAAATGTTTTTGATTGCTCAAATGGGGATGAAGTGGAAATGGGCCACAATCATACAGTGAACAGACAGGCAACTTGGCACCCTTTTGGACTACAACTCTCATAATCCCTTACCATTGACCATGCTGGTTGGGGTGGAGGGGAATAGCAACACACACACACCCAAAAAATCAGGGAGGCATCAAAAGGAGAAAGTGTTGTAGTAACTGGTGACTTCAATTACCCTCACACAGACTGATAAATACACGTGCTGGTCATGACAAAGAGGCAAAACTACTGTGAGATGTGATTGTTGCTGAACTGCCTGGAAACAGTGCTATCCAATTTGAATTATATGTAAATGGAAAATTGCCAAGGAAGTCCAACAGTCACACTTGACTTCAAAATAGGAAACTTCTCTAAAAAGATGGGATTGGTAAAAAGGAAGTTGAAAGGGAGAGTCAAGAGGGTCATCTCTCGAGAATACTTGGGGGTTACTCTAAACCACAATAAATAGTTCAGCTAGAATGTAAACTACAGCTCAGGAAGGGTCCCACCAGAACAGAGGTCACCAGCACAGCTAACCAGTGCTGTCAAAAAAGCTATTAAGAGAAAAGGAGGCTTCCTACCAGGAACTGAAGTGTTGCCCAAATAAAAACAAAAAACACAAACTTGCCCAAAGGAAATACAAGCAGACGCAAAAAGATTTTGAGGAGCATATTGCTTACAACATTTAAGACCAACACTAAAAAAATTTAAATACAGGCAGTCCCTGGGTTACGAACAACTCATACTTAAGAACGGACCACCATATATGTAAAAATCTGAGTTAAATACAATGGTTCATACTTATGAACACATGCACTATACTTTGCGACACTTTGAAAACACTGTGCAGCTTTCTGTTCCGACTTACGTACACATTCGACTTAAAGATAGACTTACAAAAAGATCTCGTTCGTAACCCGGGGACTGCCTGTACATCACACTAGCTGCTGGATGGCAACTGAGTTGAATGAGTACTAAAGGAGATTGCAGAGAAGCTGAACAAATTCTTTGTATCAGAATTGATATTATCAGGAAAGGAGTCTTAAGAAACTGAGGCCAATACTGGTGACAAGATCTATATATCTTCTATATCTTATTTATAAATTTAAAATAAACAAATCACCAGGCCCAGATGTTATCCATCTGAGAGTTCTTAGAACAACTCAAATGTGAAAATGCTGATCAAACCATACTTTGAGAGCTCCTGTATCCTTACTAAGGGTTACCAAAGCATAGTTTGCAGGATCTTTATACTAGCACCTTCTATTAGTACAGCTTTGAGACCTAATCAGAGGTTGAGCAGTACCCCTCCTCAGTCTGGGGGCAGGGCAGTTCTGAAGGAATCAAAATTATTCATGAGCTGAGGAAGAACCCAGATTTTCACTATAATATTTAGGTAATTTCTGATCTGGCCCCCATCATTCCAAAACTCAACAACATCACTAGTGGCAACCAACTGTTTTATTGTGATGTTAAAGCCAAATAATGTCAGAAGACAACATTTTTGAGTGCTGTGAATAATATAAATATTGAAGAATTATTTGCTTGGTTGTTAGGAAGATGATAAAAGTTAAGCAATAGAAAAGTGAACTGCTTTTGAAAGTTGGTTTTAAACTATCAGCAGTATTGTTGGCTCAGGTTTATTATCTAAAGTGATTACAAAAGGTCACAACTTCATATTTTACAGTTTGGTAAATAGCTTTGTAGGCTATTACTCTTAAACATTTACAAACTAAAAAACAGCTACATTTTGTAAGCTTCCAGATGCTTTGCAGTCTAAAAAAAGTTATAACCTAATAGTACCACCCAGCAAAGAGTAATTTATTTACATTATATGTGGGCAGGAAATTAACACATTGGCAGTAATTTCACTACAAAAATTCTGTACAATGGGTTTTTCCATCAAGGAACTATTATCTGAAATATGCACTCCTGTCTTGAAGGAATAGTCATTCACTTCTAATTTTATCTAGAAGTTGTACTTCAACAGGTTCAGAGATTTACATTCTGATCCTGTGGCCTTTAACAAGCAATAGGCAACAGAACATGCTTTGTACCAAAAATTAATAAGGGTATACACTTACACTTAGCTGGTATGAACTCTTGTACTAAAAACAGATCTTTATGAGAAAGGGGTACCCTGAGCCTGAACACTGAACTACGTAGTTTTTTCTTTTAACCATGTGAAGAATTCTTCATCACTTATAGCCACTTAGGCAGCCCGTTGAACCCCTTGTAAGTATATACTTCAAACACTAACACCTCACCCTTCTTCAATACAAAATAAGTGACATTCTGTGAATCCATGATCTTGTTACTTTTCAGCACAGCTGCCATAAAATTAGAGCACATATTTAGGCTGCAAAGCAAAAAAAAAAACACTGTCTTGTAGGACAGAAGCCAAGATGAACAAGGTTGGAGGGAAGAATAAAAAGCTAGCAGAGAAAAAGCTTGTCCTTAGACTTCCAAGACAGTCTAGCTACAGTAGTACTGCATCCGGTCTGTCCTCCTCCTCTTTCGAGACTGAAATTCTTCAAAGAACTGCTGAATGTCCTCTCTCTTAACTACCTGTTTGCAAACATAAAGTCAGTGGAAGAGAATAATGAAACTTACACAGCAACAAGAAATTTAATATAACAAGGAGTCTTGCAGCACCTTGAAGAACAGGGCAGCACAAAACATTTTGCTGCCTGAGGCGGAGCAGTAAATGGCACCCTCACAAATCAAGGTACTCAAGGCTGGTCAAGCAATCTTATGGCACCACAGACAGAAAATGGCAGAAGTGCCTTTTCTCCTGCCTGGCAGTAAATATAGAGTGAACCAATAAATTTGTGCTTCAATGTGATAAACTCTGGTGATGGTGTGATTACATCTTTTAATTATAATCTGCAGTATTTCCTTAAATGTTACTGTTTGAGATATTATTCTGGTGTTTGAGGGTGTGCTTTTATGCTGAAATACAATTAAGGAAAAATCCCTCAGATATGGGCCCTGTTCTCACCCAACAGTGGTAAATCATGGTTTAATGAATGAATTAACCCACAATTTGCTGGACTGTGTACGAGCTGCTTCCACTTTGCATAATCAACCTCTGACTGGCCCAATCGTAGGTTGCTGTGTGATGTGTGAACCTAGACACTATGGGCCCATTCGCATGTAATGACAACAAATCTTGGGTTAGCTAATTCATGACTGCTGCAGCATGTGCTGGGCACATTCTGTAGGCATTTTGCATATTCAACCTCCAATCAGTTTGCTTTATGACATCAGAACCCAGACACTATAAGGTTAGTTGTGGGTTAAGCAACCCACAGTTACCCTAACTACTAACTGTTGCTGGGCCCATCATGGGTTGTGGAGTACAGTGGAAGAGGCGGACGTTCCCGACAACCAACTGTTTTTTAGAGAGATGGATTGCTGTTATGTGTAAACAGCCCCAGAACACCCAGGTTCGCATGTCATGATCCGAGGTTGATTATGCAAAGTGGAAGTGGCACCAACCTGGCAAATAGTAGGCTAATTAACCCACAGTTTGCCGCCATTATGTGCAAACTGGGTCATAGTCTAAGTGAAGTTGCCAGTTTAAAGAAAATAGGAGACTATACAGCTATAGCTTTTCCTGCCTTTGTTCAGATTTAAATTCTGTGGTCTTAATGACCTGATTTATTTATGTGAATATTATGCTTCTATATGTATTTTGTCTTTTTGAAGCTGCTATGTGTTACACAATGCAGAAAGGAAAGCAGTAGAAAAAACTGGATTAACAATATGTACAAGAAGATGGGCCACCTCCATTAAACAATGGATTATTTTTAACTACTGAGTAAGAAATGTTCCGTGCTTGTTGACACCCCATCATCCTAGGAAATTTCTCTGGAATGGCATATCATATAGGAAGAGTTCCCTTATTTTTCCCCTGGCAGGGTGCTTTCCACAACTAAGGCAACAATCCTACACACACGTACTGGCAGTATGTCCCACTGAACTCAATGGGGCTTCTGAGTAGACAAGCATAGGACTGTACTGTAAATCATCTCCTTTCACTGCATCTGCATATAGGGAAGAGCTTCACTTAGACTACAATCCTATACAGTAATACCTTGGATTGCAAGTAACTTGGTTTGAGAGCGTTTTGCAAGACAAGCAAATTTTTAAATATTTTTTTTTTTTTAACTTGATATACAAGCGACGTCTTGCAATACAAGTACTGTAGTATGGCTTAAATTAAAAATCTCTGTACAAATTTGGGGGGGGGGATTTCATTTTGATATAAGAGTGTTTTGGATTACAAGCACGTTTCCGGAACGAATTATGCTCTCAATCCAAGGCGTGACTGTACACACTTAGCTGGGAGTAAGTCCCATTGAACTCAATTAGATTTACTTTTGAGTAGACATGCATAGGATTGCACTGTTATTGTTATTATATTTATTCTTGTTAAAAGACACAGGAACCCTACTAGGAAAAAAATGATTACACTGCCCAAAGGGGGAAAAGCTAGAGTGACCAGATGCAGTAGAGAACAAGTTTCCTGTAAAAGAAAGGGAATATCAATCCATGCATTTTTGTCACACATGCACAAGCAGCATCTATTCCTTCTTCAACCCAACAATCAAAAGTGTAGAATCCCTTCCCCTCCTTTTGTATCTAGACATTAAAAGGTAGGCATCAGCTGCCCATGCCAATACCTCAACTTTTTATGCAGAGAATTTTTCAATACTGTAATGAAGGACTTAAATTCCAAATCCCCATGAATATAACTTGGGAACTAGACCTGCAAGTAATTTTGCAAAGGGGTAGCCATGTCACATGGCATGTTTAGTTAGAAGTAACGAAATAGTTCAAAGAGGCTGACTCCTTGATGTGTATGATTGCAGACTAAGTCTGTGGACAACAGAACCCGCCTCCCACTGCATAGTTCGGTAGAATATTTATTGATCTGACTACTTGTCCCTCAAATTTTCCTAGTTGCCACATTACAAACCTGTTTAAACACCAACCTCCAGGAGAAAAGCAAACAGCAAAGACGCTGTTTGTCTTTGCCTGCTTTGCGGAGAAGGAAACCCATCTTTGCTTTTAACAAGGAACACATACGGGTAAGGAGAAGATAACAGCAAGAAGCAATTCCTCAGTCCCTCCTCCCAGCCACTTAAAACAGCTTTCCCTCCCGCTTTCAAATACACCAAAATAGTTTTACTTCCTGGAGTTATTTTAAATGACTACAGTTGCTGTTTCTTTGAGAGCCTGCTTTGGTACAGAGAGTGAGAATGAATGACCCAAGAGAGCTGTTCAGCGTGCAGCTCAGGCTTGTTTCTGGCTCCACTAGCCATATGAAGAACTCAGCTGTGCCTGTGCTGCTTCCCAGGCATTCATGCACTTGCTCTTCTGCTCACTCAGCCTTTGCACACACTTCTATCTGCCCCCTAAACATTTTTGGTAGCTCCTATGTTTTACAAGACATTTGCATCCCAGGTAAAAACATACCTGGGGTAGCTTGTTGATAGGGCAAAGGCCTGCCTTACCTTACAACGTGGAGCTGGAACAACCTTGTATATGTTGCAACAGAACCATTATTTGTCAATGATCAAAGGATCATTATCTCCCATCTCCCAATCTGGCAACGGGGTGGGAGAGAAACAGTGATGGAATACCACTGGTGTACAGCCTTCCCCTTGACATCAAAGTAGATGGTTGGGAGTTGGCTATTAAATACAGAGGATTAAGCAAAATGAGCTTTGCTACTGTGGCAAATTCACTTCAACTGCTAGATATTTTTTTAAAAAACAGAGTAAGCCCTAATTCTGCCCCACTCATGGACATACAACTATCAGCTCAAGCAACAGACTCTACATTCTTTTACAATCATATGTCTACATATCTGCCAACTGAGGATATTATTTATTATATTTATACCCCACCTTTTTTCCTACAAGGAACCCAAGGCGGCTTACATAATCCTCCTCTCCATTTTATCCTCACAACAACCCTGTGAGGTTGGCTAGGCTGAGAGTCAGTGACTGGCCCAAAGTCACCCAGTGAGTTTCATGGCCAAGTGGGGACTTGAACCTGGATCTCCTGAGTCCCAGTCCAACACTCTCACCACTACGCCATAATACTTCAGTCAACTGATAAAGTTCACTCTTGTCCACAAAAGCTTATGTCACAATAAAACGTGTTGGCTGTGAAGGTGCAACAAGACTCTTTGTTGGTTTTGTTTCTAATTTGCAAGGACTTTCCTACTTAATTTTAATTCTTAATACACATTCATGATTACCTGTGGCTACCACTGAGGGCAGTTATTACATTTTTCAGTTATTCAAGAATACCTTAGCAATAGTCACTCAAATATAAGTTACACACTTACTGTTCCTTCATCTGCAAATCTTCTCAAATAGTCTTTCAATTCTGTTTTCAGGTCATTGTATTCTGGATAGAATTAAAAAAATGGTTTTACTGTAGTTGTGCATTTACTTCAGGGAATGTGCTCTTTTGTCCAATGCAGCTGCCCAGTTAGCACCAAAGATGATCCAATAAAAAGACATTGCTTTAGCCATATTGCACCTCTACTTCCCTGCTCCTCTTTGCTTTTTTGCCTGTAACATAAACCTAGTTTAACATGGATTGTAAATTACTGAATTCTACACAAAATTTCTAATCTGAGGTTCTCCAGGCTGTCTCCTGCTTTGTCTACATCATTAAAACACATTTCCTGCTTCAAACAAAACTATTTCAAGATCTGACAAAAGATCGTATACTAATTGAACCAAATGTCACACCAATATTGTGTGGGATTCTCTCTGGCCAGGGCTACAGGCCTCCAAGAAGATTGAAGTGCATTTCCAATAAGTAAAGACATGTCAGAAAGGATATGCTACAGCCTCTTGGGACAAGGGAATATGAATGATGAATAGCTTTATGTCTAAGGGCGCAATCCTATGCACGTTTAGACAGAAAAAAAGCCCTACAAGTACCAGCATTCCCAAAATGCTGGGCATTGTAGGACTTTTTTCTGTCTAAACGTGCATAGGATTGCACCCTAAATGATTCAGCCAAAGAAGTCAGGTCTACCCTCCACACTGGTACTAGGACATTGACCTATTACTATTTGTCACATTCAATCTATCCCTCATTAGCAGGACTATGTGTAATCTGCAACTTTCTACCCTTATGGTTTTATTTAGAAATTTATAATCCTCCTAGAAATGTGAGTTTATTTTTTTATAAACTCAAAAGAGGCTTGCAACATAAATACTTAATGTGATATATAATGTATTAACAATCAAAACTACTAAAATTAACAGACAGTAAAACCAGGAACAGCAAAAAATAATTTGAGCATAGAAACAGGGGATGATGATGAAGGTATGCTTGAAAGCATGCGGGGAAACATATAGTGATATCTCTGAAACAAGTAGAGAGCTGCTAAATACATTTTCCAGTATTCTAGGCTTCAGTGTGCTATAAACCCTTTGTGCCTCTTTATACTTAGCAGCAGAATAACTTATGTAAATTTGCATAATATAAACAAGTTGCAGAATTTTTATTTTCTCTCAGTGCTTAAAAAAGGGTACACACAGGAAAGTGAATGAAGTATATTTAAAAAATAGATTCTACTGCAATATTGTCCACAGGTTTTAGAAAAAGGACCAAAATAAGTTGGCATTGAACTCTATGTAGTACTGATAGTTCTGGATTCTAAGTTAATCAATATGGCTGTTCTCAACTATGTCATTTTAACTGTCTGTTGCCCTTTCAGGCAACCTGAGATTTCAGAAAGTTAGCTACTGCTGTTAAAAATCAACAAACACTAAGTTAGGAAGTCAACTGTCCTATTTCCCCCCCCCCCCAGTTTTCTTTTACAGCTCAAGTAACAAGCCTATCCAATAAATATAAGTTAAAATATGCTCATGTAAAATTACTTGCACCATGATAGTACATTTTCATTCTGAAATGCAACTGTAAATTGCAGTTACTTACCACAGATGAGCTCTACCTGCTGGACTCTATTCATGCTGCTAAGTGTGTCCATTAGAGGATCTCTTCTGTCTGCTTCCTGGTCACTTGTCCCTTTGTTCTCATAGGCCAAGACTGTATCACATTCATCTGTTAGGAATGGGACTTCCAGATCAGAATACATTTTCTGAAAAACAAGTTGATTTTCACTGAACACACTGATTGATCTGTATGGCATTTCTTGCTCCCAAACACAATACATTTCAAAACCCAGCCCAAAACCCAGCCTAAGTATTTTCAAATGCAATGCAGGAAGCAGCAACAGAGCCTTAAAGTTTCAACCCAAGCCAAGTAAGGACAGAGAGGACATCAGGGAGAAATGCGAGCCAGGTAAGGAAACCTAGGGAACTAGAGGCAAGCACAGCAAGGCTGGCTATGGAGATACATGCAGCTGCCAAGTTTAAGGGCAAGAGCAAAGTGGCAGCAGCAAAGTGGAAAGCCTCCTTAAAAATTGTAGCTCTCTCTCCTCCTTCCACCACCCATGCATAGAACTCTGAAATGTGAGCCTGGTGATCAGGAAAGACAGACTTAGATGGCAAATGGATAACCAAATTTTCAAACTCTAAATATGCAAATTTAAAGCAAGCAACACTCATTCTTTTTGCAAGTTGCCCTATACTATTCATTACATTTCTTAAGACAAAAGCAGTAAGTCCACCTATTGCATATTAATGCTTTCCCATGGTTTCTATTTCTATTCACTTAAGAGTTTTACAAATAAAGTTTATTATAGATAAGTCTACACAAAACATGAAGACTGCAGATGTAAATATAGATATAGATATATATATACCACACATTCTTTGCAGGTACACAGTTTGCTCCGCCAGTTGTGTGGCCAGAAGGTGGCTGTGTTTTTCTTCAGGTACTGCTTTGTTTGCAGTTCTTGCCGCTTGCAGATGGATGCTTCATTCTTAAGTTTCTGCATTGAAATATAAGGTCGGGGTTTTTTTCTTCCATTTCTTCCATTGAAATATAAGGTCGGGGTTTTTTTCTTCCACAGATTAGAGGGTCAGGGTACCAAGAAAAGGAGTAAGGCACCATACACCTCACCAACCCTAGCTTGCACCTATTCCTCCTTAGGTTCCCAAAGGGTTTTACCACTGTGTTTTCCCTAGACACTGTATTGATAAAAGACTCATCTAGACAAATCTTACTAAGAAGATTTCAAAGCTACCTACTCAGCCAGAAAATACACGAATATTTTATAACATGAAATAAATCCCTGCAAATATATGCTTTGGTTATTTCCGATTCTACAGGCACCTTTGGTATGCTGCATTCTGTTTCATTTCAGTCACAGCCTGTGAAGATGTATACATTGCACTACTAATGTAGATTTAGCCAATATTTTGATTCTCTGGTTTATTTAAAGTATTTGTATCTTGCTCCTGAGCCAAAAAGGAAAAAAAAGGCTCCTGGAGCAGCTTACAATCAATCAGTACAATAAGACAGTCCCTGCCTCCCGGAGGCTTACAATCTAAAAAGACACAACACACAAGGAAAAGGTGATGGGGAGGGAAAGGGGTGTGTGTCGGAATCTAGTTGTTGCTAGATTCCTGAATTGCCTGGGTAGCTACATGTAAAGTAGCGCTTGCATGGTTTGGGGGATTTCTACCACACTAACACATACACACACAATATTGATTGTCTGGCATGTTGACAATTGCCTGAATCACATGGGTGCACATGCTTCACTGTTACATGCTCATGCAGTTTTGAGATCCTAGAGGTAACTACGCTACCAGGAAGGTCTCAAGAATGAACCCAAGATTGCTGCCAAAGAACAGCAGCTGGGGAGGAGGGAAAAGACCCAGGTTGCTTAGTGCATGCGCATAGTGTGTCTACTAGTGGCAGGCATCTCTGCAAACTGGACTGCTAGAGGCCTGTGCGCCTGCGCTGCAGGCTTCTGTCCTAACCCACCTCCTCAACCACTTCTTGGAAGTGGGGCAGCCAGGAACTGCATGGGCCACTGCAGGCCAGAGGTAACTAGACCATCCCAAGATATTCCTGAAAGTCTAATGTGAGTAACTGCTGTACTATTAACACTGCTCATAGAAATTGGATTGAAATGGCATTAAACACAGATATAATTTAAATTCACTCCTTCTTTCTCAGAGCTCAAACACAGTGACAGCTTTTGGCCATAACCTGCAAAGGAAGAAATACAGGGCTTACCACAGAACATTCAGAGCCAGAGCTAGTGGATGGTTCATTATTTGTGATATTTTCTCTTCTTCAGTCTTCATTTGATGATCGGCACCATTTCTTTTTTGATTTCTTCAGTTTCTTCAACATTCAGCATAACTCCATCTTCAGTTGCAGGAGTAACTTTGGTCACAGTGGGAACTACAAAAGAGCGAGAGACACACCTAGTATTAGCATGTCTGTGTAACAAAATATTATTTTTGCCTCAAGTAGCAACAAAGTTGCTCGTTACACTGAAGGGTCAGTTTATATGCTAAGCCTAACGTTTAAAAGTCACTGTCCTATGCTACTCATCACTATAACTTCTTTGTAGCCTATTTCCAAGCGGTACAGCTAGTTTAGTTTATCTGTACATTGCAATCACATAACAATTTACAATCACATACTTTTTATTAAAATGTAAGCCAGCATTCTTTGCCTCCTGTGCATTGCCCTTTAACAGGAAAAAAAAATCCATACTGCCTGTGCTTTCATCAAAAGAAAAAAAACAAACATATTATGACTAGAGGAAGGAAAAACATGCCCTGATTGAAGATTAAGACACACAGCGTATTCATTTTTTTCTTTATTTTATGTACTTATTTATATAGAAATGTATATCCCACCCTTCTAATACCCATGCACCACTCCGAGCAGTTCACAACTTAAAACCACAATACAAAATAAAATTGTCTATTCAATAAAAATACAGAGACCATAGATAGAATAAAACAAACGCTTGGTAGCAAAAACCTGCCAGAATAGAAATGTCTTCATCAGCCACCGAAAGTCATCCAGAGCAGGGTTGCTCCTGAATTAGATTAGAACTCCAAGTGCATACCTTTATTCTGTTCCAACAATCCAGCAGTTCACTTCTGCAAAGATTGCTCATGTAAGCCATCTACTCACATGAGCAGCATAATGCAAGAACAGCACACACAAGACTGTCCCTTCCCTTCCATGAACTTGAAAATTACAAAATATGCTTTTGTACCAGTTCATGGAAGATGAGCCACAACTTTGCAGTTCCAATGCTATACTTGTCTCATTTGGTGAGCTTTTGTTTCTCCCAATTCCCTGCAGAAGGAAGGAGCAGGCTGACTGTCAGAATAAAACTCTTAGGCTAGGATTTCCTTCCAAGTATGTATGTTTAGAATTAACATTTTAGAGTTGGGAGTATAAAAGCATATCTACTGGATCCCAAACAATGCAATCAGGTAAAATTAAGAGACTACAGCAACCTGAATAAGCAGTATTCAATGAAAATAAAGCAATTCATCTAAATGCTTTCATTTAACTGTGTTGAGCTGCTGCTCAAGGATAAAAATATTACTATAATAGCAGCCCTTATTCTCCTCACCTGCTAATTGTGAAGAATATGCCCATAGGAAAGGGCAGCGATCCATGCAAGCCTGACATACCATTTCATGAAAGTCACCACTATCTGGAGGGACTGCACCAAGATGCTGCAAAAATGAAAACAAAAACATAAAGCAATGATGTATTAGAAATGAATGGGTTCAACAAAATTAGAGAATAGTGAACCTCAACAGCCAAGCATCAGTAACCATCTCTTTCCTTCTATGTTCCATACTATAATCTGTGCCCAGGGTATATCATGATCCCGGCACCCATACAACTGAAATGCTAACTTTATTTCACAAACTTCCACCCCAAGTAGAGGATGGAATTCCTAAACCCAAGTTATCCCAGGCTTTCCCTAACTTATAATCGCACTGCTCTGTTCTACTGGTTTTGTCACGTTTTTAATGTATTTTTTACATTGGTTTTTATATTGCATTTTATGCATTTTTTCTGTAAACCACTTAGGGCACAATCCTATGGCCGTCTGGCCTTGCCGGGGGGGGGGGGGGAGCATCGGATTATTTAGAGTCCCACCTTCAAGGTCCTGTGAGCTCAGAGCTGGGACTCCAAATGCCAAGACCCCACCCCACCCCGCCCCCCTCGCAGCCAGCGCAGAAAGAACCACGCTGGCTGCCTCCCTGAGGTTGCAAATCAGCCTCGAAGAAGAGGAAAAGGGGTGTGCTGGGGGGCAGGGAGGGGAGGAGGCTTGGGGCCAACAACTTACACTGTATCCAAATGGCACCCCAGCATCCTCCCCCCCCCCCCGAAGAGCTTCACCTAGATGGCGGAAAACAGCCATTAGTGAAATGCAGGCTGCGGGGCATGGCAGCAGCGAAGGTTGCTGCCACCACACCTCACACCATGCAGTGGATACACATAAGCCTCTAAGTTAGGCGGCTTACATGCATCGAGGGCAGAGGCGATGGATTGTGCTCTTAAAAATCTTACAATATCAAGCGGTATGTAAGTAGTTTAAATAAAATAACTAAATAAACAGAGATGTAACTAGAAACTGTAAACAGCATTAACCATGTAAACTTTGAAACCAGAACTCAATTATTCAAAAGCAGTGCTTACAGGCTCTATAGAACTATTTTGAATTAAGGAGGCTCAGAACTGCAAGCCCTGTACAAATCAGAAAAATCTGGTTACATTTATAATGGTTACATTTCCAACCCTTTTAATTTAATGAAGTGATTTTATTCAATGTGCTTACCCTTCCATGAAACCAGTCTTCACAAACTATGCACTGGATCATTTCATCTGGAATCTAAAAATGGAGCCAAAGTATTATAAAATATAGGATCCTTCAAATCTATGTGGGGCTGCCATTAAAGATTGTTCAAACATTTCAGTGAGTGCAAAATGCAGCTGCTTTCATATTGGTCAGTTTGAGCCAGGATTCTCATAAATCACCTATTTTTAAACTGGCTGCCAGTTCATTTCCACACCCAATTAGAAGTTCTGATTTTGAGTTTTAAATGGGTCCCGAGTATCTCAGGGAACATCTCCTCTCATATGAAGCTCCCTGGCATTTAAGATCTACTAATGAGCCCCCGTTACAGAATCTATCCTTTGTGAAAGCTAAGTTAGCCTTTCTGTCACAGCTGCTTCTCTTGAATGCCCACCGACGAGAGGTGCATATGAGTCCCATCCACGCTGTTCTTTTAAAGGACTTTTTAAAAAGTCTTCTTCAATTGCCGATTTTCTGTTTCGCTTTTCTTTGTATATGAATGTTGATTTTATTGGTATCGTTTGTTTTAATATTGTATTTTAAATATTTGTATTGTACATTGTTTTGAATTTGTTTAAAAAGTGGTATATAATGTTCTAAAATTTTAAAAAAATTGCAATTGACAAAAACTTTCCTATCTTTTGAAAATTTGCATGCAAGTTACTCAACATGTCTGTGGCCAAGTACAGGTAAGACATTCAAAGCACTTGCTGAATGTTTGAACCTTAATATTGATGCTTTTCAGGAAATAGTACTACCGTACATTGTTTTCACTAGCAAACTCAGAATAGCAGCTGTTCTATTTTTGTGAATATGTTAGCCTACATAACATGACGAAGTACACTGCATGAAAGTTTTAATTTTCGCAAGCTTGTGCTATCTCTAATCTTGTGCAACACAATCAGTAGTATTGTCCATATCGCAGAGTGGCCTTCATTTTGTCCATACATAAGACTCCTCTTTCCTTGTTTTGAAAGAGTTAACAAAATGTAGTAAAATTCTTAAACTTTAAGTAAGAAGTACATCCATATAAGCAGTGTTTGCATCTTATGTACAATGCTATGAGACATCAGTGCCATACCTCATCATCAGGATCTGGATAAGGTCTTTTACAAACGCAATATAATCCATAGAAGTTGTCATTATATTTATTTGCTGGATTCACTATTGCCTTATCCTAGAAATAAGTTAAAACAAGAGTCTGAACAGAAAATTGGGGTGTGTGTGTGAATTATCTAAAGAAAAAAGCATCTTAAATCACATTGCTTTAACTATGCCAGAAAGAGCATAACATTGGTATGATATCCTGTCACACAGTATGTATATCAAGTGTCCCTTCTTGAATCTCACTTCAGACCTGAAAGCCCATTCAATTATCTCTGGATTAGTGCACTTGCCTTTATTACATAAAGCTGTCTTTTCCAACCTGGTGACCTATAGATGTGTAGGGAGCAGAACTCCCATCATTCCAAACAAATGGGGAAGGCTAACATAAAGCACCTGTGACCCACATTAAGAAACAAACTTGTATTCCTCCAGATTACTTGAGCTTAGTAGGCGAATCAAACGCATGGTAATACCATGTTTATAGACAGTATTGTCTGTAAACATCACCCGAATTCTGCAAGATAAATTTGCATGCCAAAGATTTCCATACACAGAGAAAATCCAGATGTGAATATGGATCTGGATATACTTCTAGATCTGCGGCACACTGCAAACCCAATCCTCATTTAACTTGGTGGATACATCTGGGTGGGTTACTAGGTGCATCTAGAGCTGATCAGAGGCAGTGCACAAAAATAACTTCACAAATTTTAACAGGTTTGTTTTAATACTACTTTAGCAATGGTTATATACATATACATTTATGAGGAGAAAAGTTGCAGGTAAAAGTTCTTACATTGCAGAAACAATAGTTTGGCTATCACTCCTCTCTAAAACAGTAACAAGCATTTTTATACTTACAGGAAGCAGTTTGCATTGCAAATTTTTGAATTTGCTGTTTCCACAATCACAGCGGAAGTTTCTGAAAGGAAAAAAAAGCCAGAGTTCCGAGTGAGGATTTTTAGCCTTGTGAGTTTCTGCTACATTCTAGAAAAGCTGGACACAAACTCTATTCATATCTTGATGGAAACCCTCTACAGGTAACTATAATGGGATTTACACTTCTGATGATTCTATTCGATCCTACTGAAATGTTTTATATCAAAACATAAACATACCGTTAGCTTATCTGATTTACAATGTTAATGATCATTAGACTATCTTTCCCTCCCCAGCTCATAGTACTACTTATTTTGGTTGTGCTTCATTGCAGGCTCACAAGCCATAAATACAGCTAACAGTTAACCAATGGAGGAGCTTGTCTGGAGTTACACAAACTCCATGCTCTTCTCTATTTAGAAGGAACTTGCAAATTACCTTTACCTAATCAAAGGTTTCTCTTTTAAAATCCACATAACTCTATAGTTTTCCATGCCCTGTGAACCTCAGTAAATTTCTCTCTCAGCTGCAATCTTGAGAGTTTCAAAGTATTCATCAGACATTTCCTTGTGTAAAAAAAAATTAAATGGCAACTCAATTCAGTTTACATGCTTTAATGTTTTTATTTATTTATTTAAAATATTTCTTGGCCACCTTTAATGTTTTACAGCATGGTAAATAAGTTGACTTTAAAATGGCTATCACTTCTTTTTCTCCAATTTTACCTTTTTGTGTACAACTCAAATAATTTGTGAGTTCCATGACATTCATAACTGCATGCCAAACAGATCCCTGCTGGTTCTTCTCCTGGTGGCGTACATGTACTGCAGGCATACAAGGCTTGCCTTTTTACAGCACCCTGGAAAGACAACAGCATAATAAAAATGGAAATACTGAAAAAGTGCCATATTGGGAATTCACCATTACAGCAAAATAGCAAAAGCAGCAAACCGAGTACAGAAACCAGATCCAGCTTTCATTATTACAAGAGGTACCCAAATTTGTGTCAGAATATGGAGCCAAATATTCTGGTTTGCCTTCAGGCAAGAAAGTCTGCCTTAGCAACAGGCAGTTCTGTCCAAGGTCTTGCAATGAGGTAATTCACCTTTGGCACAGTAAAACGGTCTTACAGTTTTTTCTTGGTGGCTCCAGGGTCAATTGTATGCAGGTGGCATGGCCTCATACAATGGGTGTGCCTGTACCGATTTGTATTTAAGGTGAACAGTGTGTGTGTGTTCTTTTTGGTTGGGCGTTGGACAATGGGCGTTGAGAGTAAGGCACTGGATGTTAGAATTTATGAGTAAGCATTGTTTTAGTAAGGAGAAAGTTGTGTATGTTAAGACTGTTGTTCTTTTTGGGTCTAACATACTGTTCTCTGATATTTTTTGTATATAGCACTCTGTACATGCTTGTGTTCCTGTATTTTGTTTCAAGTCTTAGTTTTTTAGTAAACCTTTTTTCTAAAGAAACTGACTTGGGTTTTGTTTTAACCTACTGGACTAGCCTCTGCCACTAACGCCACTGTCACACCACTGCTGCATCTGCTGCTGCTGGGGAACAGGGTTTCTGACTCTGTTTTCCCCCCCAGTTTCAGATTCCAACAATTTGTCCTACATTCTTAAGTAGCTATATCCTAAAACATAGGCCAAGGAACTTATCTTATTCCTCATTCAACTAGGAGTAAGTGGCCACAGCACAGTTTTCACTTGCATAGGCAGCTGAACAGTAAAGATAAATAAACTGTAGTTTAATTGTGCTATATATTCATAGCCAATGTTTATTCCTAAATTTATTCCTAAATAAAAGCAGCAACAAGGAGCCAAAGATATGTGCAACAAATGAATAAAATATTTATTAACTGAAACCATTGTATGTGATGTACTAGTTACAAAGGGAACGCTACATAGAGTTATATCAGTGCAATGTGTTATCAGTAGCTTCCAAGTAATCTTATTAAAATTCTGATTATCCAGATACCATGCTACTGACCTGAAAAAGCACAAACAATAAGAGGAAGGGAACAATAGAAGTGTCCTTGCCTAAATAATGAGAAGCTAAAGGAGGCAACTATCACCCATTGCTCTTTTTGGCTGTCTTTTTCTACTGAATATGATGCATCCTGTAGAAAGGATCCTGCCTCAATGCATTTCTGTTCCCATTACATGTATAAGGAACCTTAGTCTAAACCTACACCAGTTTATTATTACACACACCAAGACATCAAAACCCTCCTTCTTCAATCTGCAACATTATAGGAAGGCTAGAAGGCCCTGTAGGATGGCAACTAGTTAAGTGAAGCCTGAGTTTTCTACAAAACCACACCAACATCAGACAAAGCATACCGGTGGGAAAGGTAATGCCTATTTTAAGAAGAAGAGCAGAGAACATCCCAAAAGATATAGCATTGGCTAGAATATGCTCCTTGAGCAGTGAGTGTGGAGTAACTCAAGGATGAGAAGGAGAAGAGACTAGCAATGGGATCTACTGGCCATTCAAAAATTCAATGGGTTGGATCCAGACCCAGTCATACATAGAGCATAGCCACTGAAATCAATGGGGCTTGTTAGTCATGACTATCTTAAGTTCTATTGATTCCAATGGGTCTAACTCCAACTATGACTAAATCTGGATTCAACCCAATGTATTCCAATCATCATTGGAAGGAACCAATGCATTCCAGCAACCATTCCAGGTTGTTTAATACCCCACTGGCAATCTGAAGGTCTGGAAACTACTGAAGCAGTCTATTCCCTATGGCTGATCATGATAGGACAACAAGAAACAAACCAAGGCCCAGAGAAAGTGCCAAGGCCTTGCTGGGTGACTTTGGGCCAGTCACTGACTCTCAGCCTAACCTACCTCACAGGGTTGTTGTGAGGATAAAATGGAGAGGAGGATTATGTAAACTGCCTTGCAGGAAAAAAGGCAGGGTATAAATATAATAAAATAAAAAATAAATAAAAAATTGCTGTTCTGAATAGGGAAATTAAGGAACTTGTTTCAGAGGGCATTTGGGAAAACTGGTACAAAGTTACTTCTTCCCATTTGACACTATGCTGTTTTATTGCCGCTGCTATGGTGATGAATTTACAGCTTATACATGTTTTATTTATTTAGAGATTTATATCCCACCTTTCCAACACATTTGTGCTGCTTGGACCAGGTAACAAATAAAGCAATAAAACCAGATCAGCATGTAAGCTAAAAAACAAATGATGGGATGGGTAGGACTGCCCACCTGAGTCCAAGCATTCCTCCTTCCTTCCCCGCAAGTCCGCCCCCTCCGAATCTCTGGAAAGCAGCAATCCCCAACCTGGTGCCCTCCAGATGTTTTGGAGTACAATTCCCATCAGCTTCCGCAAACATGGTCAATGATGAGGGATCATGGGAGCTGAACTCCGAAACAAGTGTAACTGTGCACTCCAGATGTTTTGGGCTACAATTCCCATCAGTCCCAGCAAACCTTGGACAATGAGGAGAGATCATGGGAAATGAAGTCCAAAACAATTGGAGGTGCCCTCCAGATGTTTTGCACTACAATTCCCATCAGCCCCGGCTAACATGGCCAATGGGAAGGAAGTCTGGGAGTTGTAATCAAACCATCTAGAGGGCAGCCGGGTGGGGAAGGCTGCTGTGAAGGGTTTCACCCGCCCCGCACGAAGCCGCCGCCACGCCCATCTTCCCGCGCGCCCCGCACCTGAGAGTAACTGCAGCGCTCGTGGTCGCTGCCGCCGAGTACGGCGCGCGCCTCCTTCTCGAGCTCCTCGTTCTCGGCCAGCACCTCGGCTAGCGACACCACAGGCTCCTCCGCGCTCCTCTCCCCTTCTTCGCCGCCAGCGGCGTTGCGGTCATCGTTGTCGTCGTCGTCGTCGCTGCCAGGCAGGCCCTCACCAGAAGAAGCAGCAGCCGTCTCCTTCTCCATCGCACTGACACAATCGGTTCCCTCAGCTCGCCGTATCGACGAAGGGGAGGAGGAGGAAAAGGCGGGAAAACGCCAAACCGCCACCAGGGAGCGCCCCCGCGCGCGCCGGAAGCGGAAAACAAGAAAGCGCACCAAGGCTGGCGCAGGAAGAGAAGGAAGCGCAAACGGAAAACAAAAGGAGACTGGGGCACGTGACTCTAGTGAGGGCACGTGAGCCCCGGAGAGCCAATCACAAGGAGAAACAACCGAGGGCGACACGGGAGGGGGAGACAATGCACGATTTGATACGTACGGGCACTGAGCAGCGTGACGCTAGCAACAAACACAAGAACCTCCAGTGGGCGGGGTTGTTCGAGGTCAAGGCGCGCGACTTATGCGGGCGGAGCCTGAGGGGTGGTTGGGTTGCTACCTGGCTCTTCCGGCTTGCTGGTTGGAGCTGATTGGCTACCTCTTTTCAGCGGGAAGGAGCGATGGAACTGCGAGCGGAACTGACCGGTAGAGATGGGCTGAAACGGCCATTGCGGGTTCGCTGCGAGCCCCAGGGAGAGCTGCGAGGCCTGGTTAGCGGCCTGGCTCAACTGCGGGAGCAAGTGACCGCGCTGCTGGGCCCTCTAGTGCAGCAGGAGAGTGGCGCCGGCGCTGGCGACCGAGCTGGGCGGGGAGGTGAGAGGCTCTCCAGGCCAAGACTGAGGAGTGAATTTCCCCCTTACATGAGAACAGAGGAAGAGGCCTCTTGGCTCGGAGGGCATGCAGGCAAAGGGCCTACCTCCCTTGTTTGTCTCCCCATCCTCTGGTCGTCAGAGGTATCCTGCCTCTGTATGTGGAGGTCCCGAGATAGCTATCGTGTCCATCAGTAGACGCCTTCGCCATGAACTTGTCCAGCTCTCTTTCAAACTTCTCTTAAGGCTAAGAAAGAGGTGGTATCCGGTGGTGGTAGAATGGCCTGTTGCGCTTCAGGCTGCAAATGGAGGATGCCATTTTTGGATACTCATTCATGTAAAAGAATTCTCTGCAAATAAAGGTTGGGGGAGAAAGGTTGTGTCCCAACGCATGTCTTGCTCTGCTACTTTTCTGCTTGCAGGGAGGGTGCTTTAAAATAAATTCAAGGGAGCCCCCTCCCCATATTCTCCAAGTGCCATTGCCCATTCTACCACCTTATTCCCATCTTGTTCTTCTCCATGTATAGGCCAGGCCTAAGGCAGCAGCTATCATTACATCTTGTATAAGAGCACTTTGTAGATACCTTCTTAACTCATGTGCATCTTGCCAAAATCCACCCTTCGATTACTATCTTGCCATTCTCTGACACAGAATACCATTACCAAACCAGTGTGTGAGTGACTACACCAGCCTTCCCCAACTTGGTACCCTCCAGATGTTTTAGACTACAACTCCCAGTGTTCCTGACAATTGGCCATCCTGGCAGGAACTGATGGGAGCTGAAGTCCAAAACATCGAGGGGATACCAGGCTGGGAAAGGCTAGATTACACCAAAAGTATAGCTACTTAAGGTGCAGTCCTATGCATGTTTAGACAGAAAAACAGTCTTGCAGCATGGCTGGCGGGAATGCTGGGAATTGTAGGACTTTTTTCTGTCTAAATAGGTATAGGATTGCACCTGTATTTGTAATGAAGTGTTTTGACTACACCAAATGTATAAAATAAAAACTGAATTTTGGAAATCATGAATAAACTTGCAAGCAGAATGAAAACTTGGCAGGCCGTCATGAAAAAGGTGTTCCTGTATGAAATCAGCCAATTTGATTTGATTAACATTTTCTTAAGGTGATGAAGAGGATGAAGATGAAGTGGGTGAAGATGAGGAAGAAAATCATGTCAAAGCATGTCCTGACGAACCGCCATTAAAACGGACAAAAACGCACTCCTGATGAAAACATATTTTTCTAAGGCATTTGAATTTTATTCTATAGACAACTTTTCCCCGAAGAAAATGCTGGGCTATTCTGTTAATTAGAAACACACTGGCCTTTTATTTGTTAATAATAATGAAAGAGAAATTTGTTACTCATTTGCAGATATCATTTGAAATTCTTAATCAAATAAAATGGCATGTGTGTCAGATGGCCCTGCTGTTTTCAGATGTTTTCTTGCTTCTGAAAATTTTTGAAACCATTTTCAATACACGGACTTCAATAAATCTGCTCACCATGGCAAGCATGGTAAGTAGACCGCCTCCCGAATCTGAAACTGGAGAAGTAGCCAGGGTTTGTCCAGGCGTTTGTGTGGGCTTGTTTGGCAGCTGGTCATGTAGGGCTAAACAGGCCCACACACACACTGCTGATCTTTCATGCTCCGGAGCAAAAAAGGCAGCTGGAGGGAGAGGAAGAGGGATGCCCTCTTCCTACTCAGCCTTTCCCTTGGGAAAGACCGGGCAGGGGTGCCCAATAGAGCACGCTCCTTTCCCAAGGGAAAGGCTGGTTTGGGGCAGGAGGCATTGTTGACTACAGTATTCAGGCTTCTGACAGAACGATGTTATGAGAGAGTGTGAACTGCTGCTGCCCTATAACTCCTCGTAACTTCTAATTTAACACAAAATGTATAGAATTTGTTTATTTAAAACATTTTTATGGCACCCTTCATTTTGGTTATGTCATGCTTTGTGTTGCCCCACCAACAGCAGCCAATGATGCGAGGTGGGGATGATGCAATGTACAGTGCAATGACATACATTGTTTTAAGCTAGATGGGCAGGCCACATGCCACCCCCTGCACCTCCTTGCCACTAGCACAGAAAAAGTGGCAGACTTGGGGGCGGGGTGTCAAGCATTATAAATTTGACAATAGATCATGAATGGTGTTATTATGCAAATTATGACTTTTTCTGTCAACCAGGCATTTACTTTCTATGTAATGAAGAGACACTGACCTAATTCAGATGGAACACTATGAGCTTAGTGTTACATCTGAGCCCAAATGTGGTTACTCTTAACTATGGTTTACTGAAACAAGCCAACTTTTAAATGTGGTTTAACCTTATAATTAAGATTAACTACAGCTTAGGGTTTGCACGTAATGTTAAACTGGTTAATTGAAAACGGAAGCAAAAGCTTCTGATCTAGCAGCCATGCCAGGGTGTGGGGGGGAGCACAAGAGCCCAAGGCTTGTCTACTTAAAGGTAAACCATAGTTTAGCACTGTATCTAAAAAGGCCACTGTTTTAACTACCAGTCCTTGTTTCTTCATGTAAGTGATCTTGCTTAGACTCTATTCAGATATCACATCAAACTATGGTTTGCCCTAGGTATAGTCTAGAACCCAAGCCATGGTTTGAGGTTCACAATGTATAACAGGAAACTATTTTAGAGCAGTCTTTTATTTTCAATGTCTGTACACTGCTTTGTAATTATCACTCCCTTCTCCATGGTGCAGCAGCCCCCCGAGGCAGAGTAACTATGGTTTGTCAATTAACTATGGTTAATTAACTATAGTTTGTCAATTCAGACATCACACCATACTGTAGTTAGTGCAAGCCAGAGTTTATAGTTTGGTTTGCCAACTAATCAGAAATAATGTTTGTCAATTCACATCAAATTGGTTAACCTTCCTTAACACTGATGTGATATCTGAATTGAACCTTAATGTTCTTGCAGGTGTATAGAATGCCAAACAGAAAAATTATGTAGTACAAAGGCATGTGGACTGCACAGCTATTTTGGATTATGCTCCTTGATATTGTAAGGCTACAGTAGGCAATGTGGTGTCCCTGCATACCTTTCTTGGCACCAGCCAAGGTGCCCTCCGCTGTTTTTCTTTTTAAAATTAACACATTTTCTTACTGGCAGTTGGGATCACAACTGAGCAAAGTCCGGGCCTCCAGATGCTGCCATCTTCATTTCCTATAAATTCCTCTGGGCTGGATGATGGGGTTCAGAGACACTCTTAGGAAATTAAGATAGTGGGTGATTGCAGATCGATGCTTTCCTCTGCAGTGCAGCCAAACACCAAGAAAAAGGCACTGAAAACTCTGGTTTCATAGCAGTTTATTATATTTATTAATCGCCCCTCTGGCCAGTCACCTGGCCACCCTGGGTGCTTTGCTTTGTGGATTGTGGCTCAGATCCCACCTCTGCCTTGTACATAGTCATTTGGGCAGTGACTTGTGTTGTGACATGTAGCACAAACACCAGCTGTGGCACATTGTTTACATATGTAAGGTACAGAATGGCTGGTAAACAAGTCATGTTTAGTCTTCTACTTCCTGCCTGTTTCTCATGGGAAAAGTAGGTGTGAAAGAAATACAAGCTGGTCACATGATTTGTATGTTCTGGTGACGTACTGACTTGTTAGGTTTCTGTCTGTAGCCATTTTGGAGAGAGGTGGAATTGCTCTCTTCTTCTTCTCTCTGGTCTTCTGACTAGTGCTTGCTGGACAAATGCAATCATGTAACGTCTAAGCTGAGGTGGAGTGAAGCTCAACTTGCTCCATTGGACTAATGCTTGCTATGCATTGTACTCTGCACATGGACTGTAATTAGGAGATGTATTCTCTGTAGGATATACTTGCTATAGTAAATAAACAGGTAGAACAACAACCTGTGGAGTTTACAGTTATTTCCTTATTACTGGGATCTGCAAGGAGGAGGCTGAACTGGCTGACATCCGATACGCTGGAATGTTGCGTGGAGTGGGAGAGACAGGTCTGAACTTCTGTGTGTAGATTTATGGGTGTCTGCACACGGGAATAGGATTTTAAATCTTCCATCTCACACAAGTGAAGCGCTCTGCTTTTCCACGAGGCTTGCGCGCCTTCAGGGTTGTTCAACACCTTCAGGGTTGTGTGCCCAGAAATTCAGATTAAGCGGAACCTGTTGGACCAGTGCCAGAACCGAACGGAGCCAGTTCGGGACCAGGCTGAGGGTCAACGCCGGCAGCAGCAGCGGGACCTGTTTTCCAGCAGCTGTGTGTCAACAGCTTCGACTCCGGGAATGCAGTGATTTATGGCAGAGGAGGACATCAAGGCGGAAGAGAAATCTCCTGGGCCTTCGTCCGATAAGGAAAGGGGAAGAAGAGCGGGAGGTGTGTATGCTGAGGGCTTACAGGCTCTGTTCCAAGCCGAAAGCTCAGGAAGCGAAGCCGAGAATTCTGGAGGGGAAGGAGGGGGAAATCCCTGTTCCCGGGAAAGCGGCAACACCAGCTCTAAACCCACAGATAGTGGTAAAGCTATCTGGTTTGAACTGTGTATTATGAAACGACCAGATGCAGCATTGTTTAAATCATGCAGGGCTCTGGAATGTTGTAATACAAGAAGCAGTTGCAGTGGGAGACCAAAAACAGTTTCTGGACACTGTAAAGCAGATCTGGGAGTAGGTTCATACTTGCGTGGAAGCTGTACCAGTTGAGCTGACAGGCAACCAGATCGGAATCTGACCATGGAGTATGTGTCAGGCAAGCTTCTCTCTGAGTGGGAGAAACGGAAAGGGAAGAAAAATAATGCTGGACGTAAATCAGCAGACAGCGCGGCTGACGCAGGGAACAGCCAAGCTGGGAGTAGCAGCAAGCTGGTGGGAGTTACCCAAGCGGCAGCTTTAAAAGTGAGAAAATGCTTTTCTTGCGGGTCGACATCACATCTTAAAAAGGACTGTAATTTTAAGGGCAAGAAGAAGACCAAAAAGGAAGCTACCAGTACACCTGAGGAGGCAATTAAAACGGGCAAAAGCTTGATTGCTCGGGTGGGGGTTTCCAACATGTGGGTTTTGGACAGTGGGGCATCACACCACATGGCAAATTCCAGAGACATGTTTCAATCTCTGGATGATGGATATACAAATCAATTTGTTGAAATGGCTGATGGAAAGTGAATCCAGGTGACAGCTGCAGGAACAATTGACTTTGCTACTTTGGGTCAACAAAGGGCACTGCTTGTTCAAGAATTGGATACAAACTTGATAAATATATCACAATTGGCTAATGATGGATATGAAATATGTTTTTCTGACAGCAACTGTAATTTCAAATGAAGGGGTGATCTGTGCAAAAGGTGATTTGCAGAATTCTCTGTATGTTATAAATCCACTTGTAACACATGATGAGAGGGCAAAGTATGCAAATTGTAAACCCCATGACAATTGTGTGCATATTTTCCACAAACGTTTTGCGCATGCCAATTACAGGAGCATCGAGAAGATGCCGGGTCTGTGTGAGGGTATGAAAATGAAACCTTGTTCTAAGTATGTGGAATGTGAAGTATGCAGTACAGCAAAGTCACACAGATCTAACATTCAGAAACACAGTGATAGAGTTAGCACAAGAATCTTTGAGCTAGTACACTCTGACGTGGCTGGACCATTTGAAAATAGCTATGGGGGAAATAGGTACTACACGACTCTGGTTGATGATTATTCTAGTTTTTGTTTTGTTTATCTTCTGCAGCATAAGTCTCAGGTTAAAGAGAGATTTAAATCATTTGTTAAATGGGCTGGGAACAGATATAAACAATATCCAATAGGAGAATTACTCACAGATGGTGGGGGAGAGTACATGAGTACAAAGTTCAAGAAATTCTTGGAAAGTGAGGGCATTGGGCACAGAGTCACGGCCCAAAACTCACATGGTGTAGCTGACAGTCACAACAGAACACTCCACGAGATGATGAGGGCTCAACTGACTGAATCACAGGTGGGAAACCGTTTCTGGGGGGATGCACTGTCAAATGCCAATTACCTGTTGAACAGGTTACCAAATACCACAATTGGGAAAACTCCATATGAAATGTTTCATGGGAGGAAACCAAAGATCGCACACGTGCGCATTTTTGGGTGTAAATGTTTTGTTCATATACAGGCTGAAAGCTTTGAATGTTTTCTGCTGGGGTATGATGCACAAACAAAAGGGTACAGGTTGTGGTCACCACACCACAACAAGGTAATTCTGAGCAGGGATGTGATTTTTCACGAGCAAACAAATGACCAGAAACAGCTGGTGGAATTGCCAATGCATGCAATGTCTGAAACACAGCAGGATGCTTCTGGGACAGAACAAGCCACTGGGCAGATATCTGGGGAGCAGGAGGGAGGTGAACAATCTCTTAGGCGTTCAACCCGAGAACGCAAAACACCTGTTATATATCAGGATGAATTCCAAAGTGGGAAAACTGTTGTACATAAAGCTCTCAAAATAGCTTTAGAACCACAAAGTTTTGAGGAAATTCAAAGCATGGAACCAAAAGTGAAGAATGATTGGTTTGAGGCCATGCAGGATGAAATCAATGCAATGCATGAAAACAACACATGGAGTCTAGTATCTTTGCCCGTGGGGCGCAAAGCCATCACCTGTAAATGGGTGTACAAGGTGAAGACAAATCACCAGGGGCAGGTGGAGAGATACAGGGCAAGACTCGTTGCAAGGGGGTTTGCACAAAAACATGGGGTAGATTTTGATTCCGTGTTTGCACCAACAACAAGGTATGCAACTGTCAGACTGTTGTTGAAATTGGCAGCACAAAGAAAAATGGCATTTCATTTTGATGTAAAAACTGCTTTTTTATATGGTGAATTACAAGAGGAAATCTACATGCAGCAACCAAAAGGTTTTGTAGAAAATCCCAGTCTTGTATGTCGTCTGAACAAGTCCATATATGGGTTGAAGCAGGCAGCTCGATGCTGGAACCAGAAACTAGACAGAGTTTTGATTAGTTTGGGATTCAAACAAAGCAAGGCTGATCACTGTCTGTATACAAATCACACAGAACAGGCAAACTGGGTGTATTTGTTGGTCTTTGTTGATGATATCTTACTGGTGACACAATCAGTAAGTCAAAAAGACAAAATTGCACAAGAATTGCAAGCACACTTTGAACTGAAAGATCTAGGTTTGGTACAACACTATCTTGGAATGCAATTATCTCAAGATGAGGAAGGTTCTTTCATGGTTTAACAAAGTGGAAAAATTCAGAAATTGCTGGAAATTCATGGGTTGGAGAATTGTAACCCAGTTACTACTCCAATGACTCTTGAATATCAGAAACACAGAGATAACACCGGATTTGAAGATATTGGGAAATATTGCTGGTGACACAATCAGAGTGTTATTGGAAGCCTGCTATATTTGGCAAATGTGAGTAGGCCAGACATCAGCAATGCTGTAAACATACTTAGCAGGAAAACACAAAATCCTTCTATGTATGATTGGTAAGCTGTGAAACGTGTGTTAAGGTATTTAAAAGGTACCATGAATTGCAAACTGAAATTGTCATCACACACAGAGGGAGGTTTTTGTGTGTACACTGATGCTGATTGGGGATCTGCTACAGATAGGAAGTCCACAAGTGGGACTGTGCTCATGTATGACCAAAGTTTAATTGAATGGTATACACGGAAGCAATCTTGTGGCTGTATTTAGCGCAGAATCTGAATTCATCAGTTTATCTCAAGCATGTAATGAGATTGAGTGGTTCATACAATTGTTTGCTGATATGCACATACCAGTAGACAAGGCTGTTACAATTTTTGAGGACAACCAAGCTTGCATTAGCATGGCTCTTCATCAAAAAAGTAGGCCAAGAACCAAACACATTGATGTTCGTTACTCTCATGTAAAGGACTGTGTGCAAAAAGGGTGGGTAACACTCAAGTACTGTGCAACAGGGGATATGGTGGCAGATCTTTTCACAAAACCATTGCCTGTAGTAAGACACAGGAAACTAATGACGGCACTAGGCCTCATTGAGTAAATGTAAACAAGATGTATCACAGCTTGGGGGATGTTGTGACATGTAGCACAAACACCAGCTGTGGTACATTGTTTACATATGTAAGGTACAGAATGGCTGGTAAACAAGTCATGTTTAGTCTTCTACTTCCTGCCTGTTTCTCATGGGAAAAGTAGGTGTGAAAGAAATACGAGCTGGTCACATGGTTTGTATGTTCTGGTGACGTACTGACTTGTTAGGTTTCTGTCTGTAGCCATTTTGGAGAGAGGTGGAATTGCTCTCTTCTTCTCTCTGGTCTTCTGACTAGTGCTTGCTGGACAAATGCAATCATGTAACTGAGGTGGAGTGAAGCTCAACTTGCTCCACTGGACTAATGCTTGCTATGCATTGTACTCTGCACATGGACTGAAATTAGGAGATGTATTCTCTGTAGGATATACTTGCTATAGTAAATAAACAGGTAGAACAACCTGTGGAGTTTACAGTTATTTCCTTATTACTGGGATCTGCAAGGAGGAGGCTGAACTGGCTGACATCCGATACGCTGGAATGTTGCGTGGAGTGGGAGAGACAGGTCTGAACTTCTGTGTGTAGATTTATGGGCACACGGGAATAGGATTTTAAATCTTCCATCTCACACAAGTGAAGCGCTCTGCTTTTCCACGAGGCTTGCGCGCCTTCAGGGTTGTTCAACACCTTCAACTTGTCCTTCTTGACTAGCCAGGTCTACCCATAACAGCCATTTGGTGGTGGTGCCCATGAGTTTCTCAAATTGCCAAATGTGACCACAGGCCCAAAAACATTGCCTACACATTATGAAGGCTCTATGGAGTTGCAAGCAGATACGTTTTAATTGTAACAAAAAATTAGTAGACTGGCTATCTAATGAGATGTTGGCCTGTAATCAGTAATGTGGAAAGTAGTTTATGATGAAATTCTTGTGAGAAACAATAGTAAGGGTTCCAATTAGGAATTTATTTTTGCAGTGGCAAGGGGAAGAGGGAAGTAGAAGTTGGCTCAAACAGAAGTGTTAATGTTACAAACTTCGTGTTCTTCCTGCTGGCTAGTGATGGGAGTCATCACTGGCAACCTAATTTGTTTCTCTCCTACAATTTATATAGCTTAGTTGCCTTGATATTCAAATATATTGCAAACGGAATCCCTTCCCTGAGTATGAGAAGTACTAACAGGTACCATTGGATAATTGTACTAAGAATGTTCCTTAAATCAAACTATTTGCCTTCTGAGTACACCAGGGCTTCTATCTTGGGCCACCTTATGGCTCAGGGCAGTAGCACCCATGCTTAAATGCAGTGGCCTGGATTTTTTTTCTCCACATTGTACATTATGCACAGTGTATCAGGAAATATGGCCACCATGACTCCTATGCTGGTGGCACTGCAAGTAGCACTTATCTGACAGTCCTTATTCTTGGGTGGTAAGTTGCTAGTACATGGGTACTGCAAGTAGATTGGGTGATAGCCTTTAAAATATTATTGTACTCATGGAGCATCAATATGGGTAAAGACTTTTCAGCAGTGCTGCATATGGGAGACATATCTAAACTAGACCTGAAGAGAACCAGATCTATTCAGAGGAACTCATTTCATGTGAATTGTATTGATGGAAGCAATATTGTACGGCAAAGTCCATGAAATGGGAATATTGTTACTGTTATGAACAAATATGTTCACATGAAATCCTCAAAAGGTAAATTATTAATTTCTTATGGTCAAGTTATACTGCTTACTTCCGTTAAAGCAGTTTAAAAAATACCCTGTTCCATTAACATTCTTTTGATCATTGTTTTCTTGAAGGCTTGCCCGATGACAATAAGCTACTTCTGAGAACAATAAATATAAGCAGTTCTGGGGTTTTAAATGTATATTACTGGAGCTGGATTTTTCAACACTTGCATCTTATCTAGTACAAATGTTTGTTTTTACTTTGAACCTTATGTAACTTTTCATGCACACGCTTGACTCAAGATGCCAAAATGAACACAGACATATATACATAAAAATCTCCCTATTCAACTACTGCAAGCCCCTGAAAAGTAAGTCTATAGAAAGCAGTGTGGACAACCAAAATAAATATTTGGGTTGTTTTTCCCACAAGTTCAGCATTTTTGTGTGCGAGTATTAGTTCTTTATCAGTTTTCTCTTCCCAAAGCAATTATTCCCAGACTTCACCACTCAAGCTGCACTACACATATTGGTGGGTAAGCAGGTTCCTACAATTTCAACTTATGTGAGACAACCAAACTAAAACAGAAAATAAAAAGGTGCTCTATTCACAGCTTGCTTATAGTATGCCATTAGTGACGGGAGGAGTATGCCAGGACTAAAAGCTGTAAATGCTTTTGTGGTAATCATTAGATCAGTCTAGCAAATAATGTGCCACAAACTCTGTAGGGCATTATCTCTTGGGCTTATTGTTAGTTCCGTGTCCACATTCTTACTAAGTGCATCGACTAGAAATTCATAACATGCTCTAATGAAGAATGCTATGGTATATTATGTTAGAAACTTCAGGTGCCATGTAATTGAGAGGTTGACTAGCACCTCACAATGGTTATTTGCATGGGGCAAACAGGAGTGGGGAACCTGTGGCCCTCCAGATGTTGGACTTCAACTCCTTATCAAGCCTAGCATGGCAAATAGCGTAGTTGGGAGGACGGGAGTTGAAGTTCAACATCTGTAGGGGCACAGGTTCCCCACTCCTGCTTTAAACTATCTAACCTCCCTGCAAATTACATTCTTAGAACTTTCTGTAATAGCCAACAATCACCTATTCAGCCAATTGCGTCAATGTATGACGTTTATTATTGCTGTTTGGCTGCAATGTTTGATGGTTTTATTGGATAGAGTGTTGTTTGTTTTTTAATGTTGTATATTAACATTTTAATTGCTGAACACCAATTTGGGTGCCGTTGGGCAGAAAATGCAGCTAGTAAATGTGGAATAGTTCTGCAGGACGTGAGCAGCACTTAATCTGCTTGCATTTTAAAAAAAAAAACTGTTGGGCTAAAAATATGCATGAATCCTTATTTGAAGTGCAGCAGATGCTATATCATAGGCACTGGCCATAACAAGTTAACACTGAACTAGAAATAGAAAAACAAGAAAGGGTTCATTTTCTTTTAGTCATATATGTGAATGGAGCCCTGTTTTATTAAGTGCAACATGAAACGAGAAAACACAATGTCTTAAATGCCCCTTTTATGATCATTCCAAACTTTACACATTATAACAAAGGAAAAGTCAATTTTCACTGATTCTCCTCTTAGGGGAAGCTTGAAGATGGGGGGTGGGGAGTGCACAGTGAAGTAAGGTTTCAAATACATTTCCTCACAAAAACTTCCAGTGGAGTGTAGAAATTCTGCATCATAAGGCAAATATGAAGAAAGTCGCCCTCTAATCTCAAAGAAGGCTGTTATTTTACCAAATAGAATGCACCCATACTTAAAATCAACTTGTTTAAAAAAATAGAAGGCAGATGCTCTATTCAGTAGTTAACATTGACAAAAAGAATTTCAAGTTCTATTCATATGTTCAATTGACACAGCCAAGCATCTTCAGATTATCTAAAACTGCTCATGGGAAAATGCAGAATGATTTAAGTGTCAATCAGTTGCAGTCTGCTGATTTGATTGGAGGCCTTCACAAATGTTTGGTGACGGTTGCAAACAACAGCCAAGCAGATAGGAATGATGCAATAACCCACTGTTTTGGGATCAGCTCTTGTACAGGAATACAGGAACAAGAACATCTGTAAATAAGGGATTAAAAAGATAATGGCCCACAGCCAAAAAGGTACGGATAGCAGTCGTGTTTTTAAGGAGTGCATCCAAGTGGCTTCTTCTCTGAGTTTCTCAGGGGGTTGCTGAATGTGCTCCAGGGCTAGTCTGTTGTAAGTCTCATTGATTTCAAAGACATAGTAAAATGCTGCTGCACTTGCTATTAGATATAATCCCACACCAATCCATCCCATCCTCTGACGGAAGTTCATCATTCTCCATGCTCTGTACCTTTAAAACAAAGACAATTATTAAGCAGTGTGGAAAAAGAAGCATCAACATGTTGTAGGATAAGATTTGCTTAGCACAGCTAAAGCATTGCTGGCCTAAAGCCATTTGCTTCCTTCTTTAAAAAAAAAGTCTCCCTGTGCATATTAGGATATGTAATATGAAATTGTAACATGCTACGGACAGGGCATTTCATTTTCACCAGGGATGAAACGATTCACAGAAGACTGATCCCAAATTGGTGTAAACTGCCATTTTTGAAGCACTTATTCTGGAGTAAATCCAGTTTAATTTTACTTTAGCAGATATTTAGCCTGCCAACATGACATACATTATTCCTCCCCACCACATCTCTCTGGTTTAATCCTTACAATAACCCACCCTGTGAAGTAAATTAGGATGAAAGATAGTTAACTAGAGTAAGCTTCAAGGCTATTCAAGGATTTAAACCTAGGTCTTTCCAGTCCAAGGCTGACAAAATAATCTTGCCTATAGATTGTGGTGTCAATCAGGACAAAGATAAAAACTAAACAGAAGAACTGTAACACCACCAGATGTTTTCTGTCAGATTTGTACTGTTGCTGGACTGTTCTTGGATATCAAAAATATAGGAAAGGTAGATCCTAAATCAGGGGTTTTAAACCTATTTCAGCTCAAGGGCCAGATTCTATTTTGGAGAAGCTCTCAGGGCCACATTCCAATGATGGGTGGGACAAAAGGCAAAGGAGGCAGGGCCAAAAATACCAGGATATTTTAGCTTAAAGCTCTTAGTGCCAGTACCAAAGCCTTAGGAGAGGCATTTCAGCTTTTCAGAATGGGGAAATAACTGCACAAAAGCCAGGAAACCACCAACAATCAGTGGTTGGGGGAAGGGGGCATGGCCATCTGGAGAACACCAGAAAGCTGAATTGGGCCCCCAGATATTTACCCCCCTGAGGTTCTGCACCCCTGCTCTAATCAGACTCTTCATGCTTTTCCCACAGGTGACAGCTTATCAATCTATTTTATTGCACCTTCTAAAGGCACAACTGTTGTGTAGGTCTCAGCAAAGTATACTGAAAAACTAGACACTTTCCCAACTTGGAAACAAGTGGGGGGAAAGAGGAAGAATTGGTCCTACAGTCGTTTAGGGGGAGGAAGAAGAGGGAAGCAAATGCCTGTACAAAAGTGAGGCCAGGCACATGGGCCTAAAGTTGTTCATGTTGCACTGACTGGGTAGGACTGGAAATGGATACGGCTACATATCAGATGCGCAAAATCTGAAAATGTGTCCAGGGTACTCTTCAAAGGGAAGCACACAGCAGTTGTATTCCATAACTACCACCTTATGTGTCTTCCAGTGCCAACTGAAATTTAGGACTGGTTTACGTAGCTTTTAGGAAACAAGCTATCAAGAATGTCCCATTCGCCATCCATGTACATGCCTGCAACTGGGCAGAGAACAGTATTACATGGATACAGCCATAAACTATTTTTCAAGTTATGGCAATACTGATTCCTACCTGACCAAATACTCCAAGGAATCCTCTTTAATCAGCCATTGCAATCACAAAGTGCTGGAATTGTATGTTTGTATAGCCCGATTCTCGCCAAAGTTTCCCTATGCGAGTTACATAGAGATGTGAAAAGACTGGAAAAAATCACCCAAATTTTTTCCCTTGTTCCTTCAGTTCTCTACATGAGTGCCAGATCACATAATGGGACCTGCTCACGTGTTGGATAAATTTACTAAACAGACCAGCCTTTTGAGTCAGGCCAGTGATTACTCAAGAGCTCTATTCTCCCAACTCAATTAGTTACTATTATAATTATTTAGAAAGAGATCTGGAAGCAAGCCATAGATTCATAGATCATAGAGTTGGAAGGGGCCTGCAAGGCCATCGAGTCCAACCCCCTGCTCAATGCAGGAAACTAGAGGAGGGGTCTCCCATCCAAGTAATAACCAGGCCTGACCCTGCTTAGCTTTCCACACTCAGACAAGCTAAGCCAGCATGAGCCACAGGCCTGACTACAAAAGGTTCCCCAGATTGCAGTGTGCTTCTTCCTCCCAGAAATATTACCACACTAGATGTCCTTCTGAGTTTACCCCGTCTTCCTCCAAAAATGAACTACTCGGGGAGTTCAAGGTCTGCGATAAGCACTGACTTAGCCTGCATTAGATTTAATTCTGCTTTAGACAAGAAAAGCCAAGAGAGAACTACAGCAGATGCCCATTTGTAACATATGCTGAATATCGATAGTCACCAATACTGAAGGAGGGGGAAGAGGAAGGGGAAGGCAAGTATTATGAAAAAAGCAATTGACCAATAATCCAATCCTATGAACTACCACGGCAGCATAGCACCTCAAAGCATTGTGTACTACAGCGCCTGCTCTTGCGCAGCCTTCCCCAAACTGGTGTCCGATCATCCCCAGCATTGGCTCAACTCCTTGGCTATGCTGCTGCAGCATACCTGTGCGGTATGAGCTGTGCACTGGAAAGGACAAGGTGTGAACCCCACACAACTCCCATTTTCTGACACTAGCAGCCCATGGACTAGTAAGTTTACAGGAATATGTGCACCTCATGCTATACTGGCTTTTCTGATAGTGAGTGTTAAGAACCAGCAGTTATACTGCATGAGTCCTACTGGTTCCACCCCACCTGCTTGTCACAAAATTATACTTTACTATAACACAAGCGAGTGATTGAATAAACACAACTACAATAGGCTCATAGGACTGAGTTGTATGGCTGTGTCATCCTGCTTTTATACAGGGTATAGCCTCTTTCCACACATACCCAGAATGAAATAATTACTGTTGTGTCTAGTTGATTACTGTGAATGGGCTAATTGCCTGGCAACTAATGGGTTCTCAAGGACTACACACACACACAAATTGTGATCCTTGATGAATAGAAGTTTTTTCTGTTTTTCATTTGGGGGTGGATGGAAGAGAAGGTTGACACACCTTTCAGCTAATGTGAGGAGCAGGAAAACAAGTTGAGGAAAGTCTGAATCTGGACAGACAGAGCAGACACATTCTGCTGGAGTTAGCTACAGCTTTGAAGCATGTTGGAGTGTGACTGCTGAACCAGGTTTAGTGGCTGTGTTGCCTATTTAAGTCTGCAAACAAAGACCAGCCTTCCCCAACCTGGTGGTGCCCTCCAGATGTTCTGGACTACAATTCCCAGCAGTCCTGACCATTGTCCATGCTGACGGGTTGATGGAAGTTGAAGTCCAAAACATCTGGAGGGCATAAGGTTGGAGAAGGCTGCTATAGATATCCAGTGCTCCATTTTATCTGAAGTCCAGGGGCACAGCTACAGGGTTCTGACCATTCAGGTAAGTGGGGAGCACTCAACAATACTGCACTGTACTTAAGTGAACTTGCAATAAAGAATGTTCATCATTTAACAGCAATAAAACTTGTAGAACTTGCTTTTAACTAATCTACACCCTCTGTTAACCACATAGAAAAAGCACCTACAATCATGTGGCTGTTCATATCACTCACTCCAGCATGACCAGGAGATTTGGTATAGAACCAACCTGCCCCCCAACTATTAGTCATCCCAAAATCTTTAGCTAAGTACAGATATCTAGGCATTAGCAACAAGCAGTAGGATCTAGCAGTAATCGACACACTAAAAGTTTCCCCTTGGCTGCAGTATATATAGCACAACTCACATTTAAGAACTCTGCCAGACCTTAGTTAATTGTCAAAACAAAAAGCATTTTTACAGCCTTGTTTTCAAACCATGACCACAACTGAACTTGGAAGAGAAATATGCAGATGTGAGATAATCAGATAGCAAACGTTAATATTTTTAAAACCATTGCTAAAGAGAGTTAGGGATACTGTATCAGTAATTGTATAGGCCCTTATCTTTAATCGGGGTAGTTCTGGTAGCATTCTGATGGATATGTTTTAATTGGTCTACGGTAATTCTGCATTTCTTTCAGGTTAGATCAATGGGTATTAGCAACAATAGCTGTGAAGCCTCCCTGTATAGAGGCAATATACCTCTGAACGCTGGGTGGGTGGGTGGGTGGGCGAAGAGAGGAAAACCATGGCACTATCATGCCTTTCTTTTCTGCTCCCAGAAGCACCAGAAGCATCTGGGTAGCCACTTTTGGAAAATGAATACTAGACTAGATGGATCTTGGTTTGACTTAAGAAGGCAATTCTGCTCTCGTGTTTACATGTTTATTTAGACTACCATTACCAAGCATCCACCATCCCAGGATATAAGACATCCAAGAAACCAACCTATGAGGTTCACTTATCACTGCACGACTTTTGCCTCGCAGTGAAAATATCACCTTACCTACTGATATGGCACGCCCCCTACCCCATCTCCATATTTGCAGGCCAACAATGACTATAAGAATGACATAGCAGCTGCAATCTTTCATCTTTGGGTTTCAGCTGTAATTGCTGTTTTTATGGATTTTTACTGGTTTGTATTGTTTGTTTTATTAAATATGCTGCGTGGGGAGGATTCCACCCTTAAAGGCAGCCTAAAAGTATTTTTAAATAAAAAATGATTAAATAATCTTCAGCCTACCTATTTTGAAGCAGCCTTCCCATGAGAACTCCTACTGAAGTGGAAGGGAGTAGGAAGCATATGAAGAACTGGAGCAAGCTATATTTGATATAATGGTGCTTATCATTTGTGTCTTATCTGCCAAAAGTTTTTTCAGTTGAACTCACATGAATGTTTCTACTTCCTATGTAGAGCTTTATCTACTCTCACTTTCCTCAATGCAATGCTGTCCTCCAAACCTAGCACAGCGGCTTAAAATTATTTAAAGACCAAGCCCATTTCTACCGTATGCACAGCTCATGAGTAGAGTCACCCATTCAACATCAGAATTACAAAAGGGTGTACAGCTAGCGATGTGGTGTTTAAAACAAACACAAACGAGGCGTTTTAACAGCTGGCAACCCTGGACACAAGAAATCCAACCCAAAAGTCAAGATGACAATTTACTTCTCTCTACCCAGTCCCCCAACGCCAGACTCGTCTCTTCCAGTATCACTTCTCTCTCGAGTAGTTCCTCTGTATCCTCCATGATTTCTCCAGCACCCACAAGCAGATGCAGAGTGCATTTCCCGCACCACCGAGAGCCCCCACGCGCCAGAGACTGTGGTGGAGGAAAAGGTGCTAGATACATTTTTTTTTTAAGGCGGGGGAAGATATTTCCAGCCAAACTTGAGCACCGCCCCCTGTTTTTCTAGAAATTCATCCCCGCTATCCCTGACAGACAGACACTCCCACTGGCCGGCCGGCCGGCTAACCTCTCCCCTCAAACCCGCGGCCAGTGAGGCTGCTGCATCCCAGGCGAGCTCTTACCTTCCTCCGCCGGGAAACACGGGCACAAACAACGGGGGGAGGGCGGGCAGGCGGCTCAGTCACATCACCCGACTGCCCCTCGCCGAGAAGAGGGCGGAGCGGGCGCCTCGCGTCTCGAGGCGTTCTCCGTGCCCCTCCAGCGCCGGGGCCCGGCCATCGCTTCCGTCGCCAGGCGAAGCCCCGCCCGCTCCAAGCTCTGCATCCGGGCGGCGCTGGAATCTCGCTTCACGCCACCATAGAGAGGCAGCGTTTCTTTGTCTGCAGAGAGGACTTCCGGGTTATTGTTGACTCCATTTTGCGGGGCTGGGGCGCGGGGATGAAGTTTCACCTTTTCTGATAGAGGGGCAAGAGTGACAGCTGCTCCTAGGGGGCGATAGAGCAATACAGAGTTTTGACCCTGAAATGGGTTGGGAGTGATGGCACAGCACAATAGCAGCGCACACGCACACACAGGGCTTGTTTCTAAGTACTGTACACACTTACCTGGGAGTAAGTCCCATTGAACTCAATTAGATTTACTTCTGAGTAGACATGCATAGGATTGCACTGTTATTGTTATTAAATTTATTCTTGTTTGCTTTTTAAAGCAAACAACAGTAACATACGATTTCTCAGGTATGATAACCTTGATGGTTGCAGACTTTGTAAGTGCAGTTCTTAAATGTTACTTAGTCTGTGAGGAAAGGAAAACCACAGGGCATGTCTCCTTGCTAAGCCCTAGCAAGTGTCAGTTAAGACTGTTAACTGTAGAACAACCTAACAGGAAGAGGAGAATGGAATTTCTAACGGGCATTGCTAGGCAATGTCCAGCATTCCCTCCCCTGATACCACTAAGTGGTTTGCTCCACTGAGCCCTGCTCCCTGACTTCACAGAGAAGCTTTGTGTCTGCCTTTGCCCTTTAACTAGACTGTAATAGTCTATCTTAACCCTTTACTGGGCAGTCAACTTAAAAAACCCTCCCTGCAGAGTTGACATCTTCTCATCGCATATTCCAACAGGAAGCATCAAGCATCACCCCCATCGCCAACTCCTCACACAACAACAACCAGCTGCGGTTTTAATGTTATCCTGTTTTTAATGTGTTGTTTTTATTCTTTTATCTGTTTTATCTTTTATTGTTCACTGCTGTGGAATCTGTCTAGATATCTGTCTGGAAAACAGCCTCGACCATTCTAACGTTTCTCTAACACATGACATTGCTTTTGTCAAGGATTATTAAATAAAGGGGCACTTCCGGGTCATTCCATTCTGTTCTGGCTTTTACACTATCCCTTAGCTCAGCCTTCGCCAACCGGGTGCCCTCCAGATGCTTTGGACTTCAACTCCCATCAGCCTCAGCCAACATGGCTAATGATCATGAATGCTGGGAGTTGTAGTCCAAAACATTTAGAGGGCACCAAGTTGAGGACGGCTGACTTAGCTCAATGGTAGAGCACCTGCTTTGCATCCAAAAGGTCCCAGCTTCAATCCCTGGCATCTCCAGGTAGGACTAGGAAAGATTTCTCTGAAAACTTGGAGAGCCACTGCCAGTCAATGTCGATAATACTGAGCCAGATGGTCTGGTCTGACTCCATATAAGGCAGCTTCATATGTTCCTATATATTAAACAGCTAATAAAGACTTTAAGAACAGTCACCTGTTGAAATTTTATTGGTGAAATCGGATCTCAGATGCAGATCTCTACTACAATATTACACAGTACACATATGTTATCAATACGCAGACAGAGAGCTGAACAATTTACATAATAAGATATAGAGATAATTCTATCTATAGAACTCTTTTTATCCCATAGAAATGGAAAAAGATAAGAGTTACTTAAGGTTTTTGTTTGAATGTTGCCACTAGTGGGGCAGGAGGAGCATGGCATGGGCCCCATATAGACTGGAGATGGAAACCACCAGGAGAAGGTCCTTTAATGTGTTGCCTCCCACCCTATGGAAAGCCTTTCCTGCTAAGATCAGACATGCACCTACATTCCTGGGGGTGCTGTGGTTCAATGTCAGTGTTTTTGGGACCTCTTAAGCAGATGTAGTTTGCGTGTTGCAGCAGCTCGTAGGAGGAGTTTTGTCAGACTTGTTATGTAGCAATAAAGGATAGTTGTGTTTGCAAGGCCTACTTAATCTATACATGTGTTTCCTGCTACCCATCACAACAGTTCCTTTGTTTTCAGCATTTGCTGAAGACTTCTCAGGCAAGCATATCCTGGCTAATGAATAAATTCCAGCCACTCTTTTATTAATGTTTCTGCCTTTATTGTTTGTTTATTTTTGCTGTTTTAATTGTTGCATGCCACTCCCATAGCGATGTGGAGCAGTGTATAAATTTTATAATAAATTAAATAAATAAATATTGCAGATTGGAAAGCTGCTGTGCTCTCTATTCTCTTATGTTACCGTGCCCTGTGTCACTGCTTTCGATTTAACAGAAAGTGTCATGGTTGTTTCATTTAGTCTGAGTGACTCTGTCCAAGCATCTGTCTCCTTATTCATGCGCAAGAGTCAGCAAGCATCCTGAGCATTCTCAATAGCCGCCAATTTAGCCACATGTCTTGCCCTCATGCGCTGCTAATACCCATTTAAAAATGCAGCAAATAGTTTATTTTAGCACTGAATATAAATGAGTAAGAACATCATTCAAAAGCTTAAGATATTTTAAATACCAATTGGTTCACAACAACCAAGGGCTACTATACATGAGGCATTTAACCCGGCGCTTTACCAAGGCTGCTACTTCCATTTTCTTTTCGGGAGGAAGAGAGCATCCTTTACATGAGATTTTTTCCCCCAGGGATTTTCCTTCTCTGCCTTTCTATATTTCCTATACAGGCAGTCCCCAGGTTACGAACGAGTTCTGTTCTTAAGAATGTCTTAAGTTGAATTTGTATGTAAGTCAGAAACAGCATAGCGTTCTATTAGTTAAAATCGGCATTTATGCAAATTGTGTAAATTACGCCAATTGCGTAGTATACTAAGCTATGTACCCTACGTAAACAACGTAGCACCGGGGAACCCAGAAGTCCATTCTTAAGTATGGGTTGTCTGTAAGTTGGATGTTCTTAACTCGGGGACTGCCTGTATGTTCTATTACACAACCACAAGATGGTGTTGCGGTATAGAGCAGAATTGTGAATATACATGAGGCTTGGATAGCAAATCATGGTGGCATCCAGGATAATACTGCACTTTCCACCGTCTAAAAAAAAGCCGCGAAAATGGCTGGGAAACACAGGAGAGGCCCTGGAGGATGACAATCTACTATACAAATGTGAAAGTTTGTTTGTGTGTTTGTTCGTTTGTTTGTGTGTTCTGCATAGGCTCCTACACAGTTTGATGGATCCCCACCAAACTTGGCACACATACTCTTCATCACCCAAGGAAGAAGACCGGCAAGGTTAGAACCCAAAAAAACCATCACTGCGCCTGTATGGCTCACTCACAGATACCTAATGGGCAAAATGACCTAGGAGCAGTTATGCAAATCGCCCCTACGTCATTTAGAATGTTAATATGAACTGCCGCAGGGGCCTATCAGGAGCAGTTATGCAAATCGCCCCTACATCATTTAGAATGTCCATATGAATGGCTGCAGGGGCCTACACGGAGGAGCCGGGATTTCATTGTTGTGTAGTCCTGGGGGATCTGGGATTTCATTGTGTACTCCCGGGGGGAGTTGAGATTTCATAGTGTAGTCCTGGCCTGGGGAGCTGGGATTTCATAGTGTAGTCCCGGGGGAGCAGAGATTTCATTGTGTAGTCCCGGGGGAGCAGGGATTTCATTGTGTAGTCCCGGGGGAGCTTGGATTTCATTGTGTAGTCTCGGGGGGAGCTTGGATTTCAGAAAAACAAAAAAACCGTGTTGTGTCAGTTTTCTAAGAAAAACATTTATAAAAAAAAAGAAAGAAAGATTGAAAGGTGTTGTGAATTTTCATTTCACCTTTCCTATGGAGCCAATTCCTTATGGTCAGCTACCATAAGGAATTTTGAACAAATAGTACCTATAAGAAATGACGACCCAGGCAAAGCTGGGTAAATAAGCTAGTCCTCCAGCTGTTCCAGCACGTATCCCAGTGTTCTTCGTGGCAGAACTTGTCTTGTCTCCCCCTCTCTGCTCTGAGTACTTAGCTCTCAAGTTTTGAATCCCTGTCTGTCTGTTCAACTATGTTTGTGGTACATAGGAAGCTGCGTTATACTGAGTCAGACCATTGGTCCATCTAGCCCAGTATTGTCAGCACTGACTGGCAGCAGCTCTCCAGGGTTTCAGGCAGGACTTTTCCTGCCCTGCCTGGAGATGCCGGGAATCAAACCTGGGATGCAGGAGAAAATGAAACTGAATGGATTCATCTATCCCTAGCCTTAGGTAAGACATTGCTGAGGAAGGAATGTCACTGCTGCATGCCTCCAAGGCTCTTACTTAGGTGTGATGGCAGAGCACAATAGCAGCAGAAGACTTCACTCAACCCCCACCCCCACCCCACCCGGCTTGTTTCTAAGTAGATGCTTTTAAAGTAAATAATAATAATAATAATAATAATAATAATAATAATAATAATAAATGATTTCTTAGGTACTGTAAACTTGATCGTTACAGACTTTGCAAGTTCATTTTCTTAAATGTTACTTATTCTGTGATGAAATGAGAACACAGGTCAAGTCCCTTTGCTTAAACCAAGCAAGCGTCAGTTAACTGTAGGACTAGTCTAACTGTCAGAGGAGAGGCAGAATGAAATTCTAACCTGTTGCTAGGCAACATCCAGCATTCCCTCCCCTGATACCACTAAGTGGATTGCTCTACTGAACCCTGCCCCCTGACTTCTCAGAGAAGCTTGGTTTCTTCCTTTGACCTTTAACTAGACCAGTGATGGCGAACCTATGGCACGCGTGCCACAGCTGGCACGTGGGGACCGCTGTGCTGGCACGTGAGCCATAGGTCGCTTGAACAGAGATCGAGAGCAGGGGGTGGGGGCGAAGCGGCCGCTCCTGGCCAGTCTCTCCCAGCGGGCGTGAGTCAGCGTCACGCCGCTGCTGAAGGTTTTTTGCAGACGGCAGGGGAGGAGGAGCAGAGAGGTTTTTTGCGGACGGCAGCCGAGGAGGCAGAAAGAGAACGAAGAGGACCCGAGTGGACCGGAGGCAGACAGGAATGCTTTACCTTTTGCAGGAGGGGGAGGAGGAGGGGAAGCAGGAGAAGGGAGGCAGGGCAGGCGCGTGGGGAAGTTTTTAGGGGGGGAAATAGAAAAAAAGCAGCGCCGGCCGGGCCAACTCCCGTGCCCGGCCGGCGGAGAAGAGGGTGCCTCTGCAGCCCCTTCCCTAACCTGGCGCGAGTACGCGCCGCCGCCAGTTCGGGCCCGGGTGGGGGAAGCCCCGGCGCTTCTGAAGCAGCGCGGCCGGGCCAACTCCCGTGCCCGGCCGGCGGAGAAGAGGGGGCCTCTGCAGCCCCTTCCCTAACCTGGCGCGAGGACGCGCCGCCGCCAGTTCGGGCCCGGGTGGGGAAGCCCCGGCGCTTCTGAAGCAGCGCCGGCCGGGCCAACTCCCGTGCCCGGCCGGCGGAGAAGAGGGGCCTCTGCAGCCCCTTCCCTAACCTGGCGCGAGGACGCGCCGCCGCCAGTTCGGGCCGGGGGGGAAGCCCCGGCGCTTCTGAAGCAGCGCCGGCCGGGCCAACTCCCGTGCCCGGCCGGCGGAGAAGAGGGGCCTCTGCAGCCCCTTCCCTAACCTGGCGCGAGGACGCGCCGCCGCCAGTTCGGGCCCGGTGGGGAAGCCCCGGCGCTCCTGATGCGGCGCCGGCC